>CACVCL010016041.1:0-215592 GCA_902729485.2 Mus minutoides | reverse complement strand
ATATGTGGATACTAGCCCAGAAGCCTAGACTACCCAAGATACAACTTACTAAACACATGAATCTCAAGAAGAATGAAGTTCAAAATGTGGTCTCTGTGCCCCTTCCTAGAATTAAGAACAAAGCACACACTGAAGGAGTTACAGAGATCATGTGTGAAGCTGAATCAAAAGGATGGACCAACCAGTGATGGAGGCTGCCAGGGATCCTTCCCATAATCAGCCACCAAAATAAACACTATAGCATATGCCAGCAAGATAACGCTGAAAGGGACCTGATATATACATAGCTGTCTTATGGGAGGCTATACCAGTGCCTGGTAAACACAGAAGTGGATGCTCACAGTCAGCTATTAGTTGGAACACAGGACTCCCAAGGTAGGAGCTAGAGAAAGTACCCAAGGAGCTGAAGGGGTCTTCAACCCTCAGGTGGAAGAATAACATGAACTAACTAGTTCTCCCGGCGCTCATGTCTCTAGCTGCTTATATGGAAGAAGATGGCCTAGTTGGCCATCATTGGGAGGAGAGGCCCCTTGGTCATACAGACTCTATATGCCCCAGAACAGGGGAATGCCAGGGCTATTACGTGGGAGGGTGTGGGTAGGGGAGCAGGGCGGGGACACGGGAGGGTAAGGGAAATTTTCTGGATAACATGTGAAATGCAAATGAAGAAAATATCTAATAAAGAGAAAAAAATTTTTAAAAAAGTATTAAAGATCCACTTAAACAAGTAGTAAAAGCTGCCAGTCCCTTCAATCTTAATGACTACAATATAGTCTCTTTTATCTGGCCTATTTTCGTGGAGAAACAGTTGTGCATTTAGACTTAGGTAAGTCCAAGTCATTCTTTCATGCAGCTTCAGAGCAATTCCTTTTTCCTTCCTCACAGAACTATCATTTCAGATAGAGAAACAGGACCTAGAATATAGAGTGCTAAGAGCTGGGAATAATGTGTGCTTCTCAAAGGGATAGGAGACTGTTGGATCTGTTACTGTAAATTCCCAGATATTATACTCTAGGGTCCATTGAAATGGCTCATCTGGTAAAGGCTTGGCAGCCTGACATCAGTCTTTGGAATCCACATGGTGAAAGAGATAACTGGCACTATGAGTTGTCATCTGACCTCCACTTTCACCACCATATGTTTACTGTGTCCTACATGCCACCCTTTTGAAAACAAGCAAACAAAAATTTTCAAAAAGGAATCAGTTTGTTTATAGACTGCTGTTAGTGATTATTCTTGTTTAGTTAGCCTAAGGTCTTATATTCTCCTTAACTAGCACACCCATTAAGGATCACCAAAATGAATGCCCAACTGTGAAATAAACTAATTGAACAGAGAAAAGTCCATAAGGCCTCAACTCTTTAAAAATAAGTATACATACATGCATGCATACATACATACATACATACATACATACATACATACATACATACATACATACACTGGGAGTTGAAGGGGTTGTCCTTCTCACGGAGGAGCATATCAATTCATTGCTCAGTACCAAAAGATCAGCCCTGAAAACATACATGCAGGTAACATTACATTGACTCAATAGGTAATATTTAGGAATATATATTTATGACCAAATACGATAACAATTGATGAAAAAATAGAAGCTATGTATTTGAAGGAGTGTGGGGAGGAATATATGGGAGCATTTGGGAGGGTAAATATAATCATGCAATAATCCCATACAAAGAAAAAAACAATATTATTTTTCTTGTTTTATATTATACAAGGATCTCAACATTAATTTTTTTTCATTTCTTCTACAGTATAAATTTGTATTTTATGTTGATATACATCCTACAAAAATGTGGTTTTAAAACTTTGAAAACAAACGATGCTTTCTTTTAGGATACTCATGTTCCTGTCATGTTTTTCTCCCTGTTCTGTTTATGAACCAGTTAATCCTTTGCAAAACCAAAAAGAACTTTTCCTATTCCATTACTTTAACATTTTTTACTGTATCTCAGTCAGTATCAGCAAGATGGAAGACCAATTAAACACTTGGCTTTGCTTATAACCCTGTTTGCCTTTAAATGGATGCTAATTTTCAAACTCCCTACAGATTGATCTTGAACACAGATGTGCACAGCAGTAAGTGCACACTGTGGAGGCATGCACCTTATCTTCCAAAGTTTCAGATGAAAATGGCTCTGAGGCTAATTAGCTCTCAAACATTTAGAAGGGCAGAAACTGGGAGAAGAGTGAGCTAGGCAATATGTTACTAAATTTTAAATTAGAGTGTGTCTTTAATAGAGACTTTAAAAAGATTCATAGACGGGTGTGAGAATTAAAATGTTATTCGGTTAACTGTCAACACACCAGGTTGTCGTTCAAAGGCTACACATTTCATTAAGACTGAGGTGGGATCTGGGATGTATGTCATTTGGTAACTGTTCTTCAAATGTATACAGAGTCCTAAGTTCAATCTTCAACATCAAACAAACTCATTATGACGTTATTTGGCAGTACTACCAGCATTTGGCTAGTGGAAGCATGGTGATCAAGTTCAGGGCAAACTAGGGCTGTTTGGTGAGGTTGAAAACAGTGAGCTGCATTAGGTACTGTTTCCAATAATTTTAGAAGGTTAGAAAGATTAGTCATACTTTTAAGCACCCAAATCTGGAGTCTCAGAGAGGTATATTTTACCATCCCATATCTATGCTTAATCTCAACCTACATTTTTCCCCATCCCTTAGCACCTACAGATTCCATGATTGTTGCTATTCCCATATGTCCTAACTGCAAATTCAATTACTTCTGTCCACACTCTACCTCATGAATATGCTTTGGTCTAAATTTGGCTTAGTACTTCTTTGTTTGAGTTGTATATTGTCTTAATTAGGGTTTCTATTGCTGCAATAAAACACCTTGACCAAAAATCCAGTTTGGAAGAGCTGGGTGTAGTGGCGCACACTCTTAATCCCAGCACTTGGAAGGCAGAGGCAGGAAAATTTCTAAGTTCAAGGCCAGCCTGGTCTACAGAGTGAGTTCCAGGACATCCAGGGCTACACAGAGAAATCTGTCTCAAAAAACAAACAACAACAAAACAACAAAACAAAACAACAACAACAACAAATCCAGTTTGGAAAGAGATGGTTTACTTTACTTACACCTCCATATTTTGTTTCCTCTCTGCAGAAACTTAGAACAAGAATTCACCAGGTTAGGGACTTGAAGTTAGGAGCTGAAAATACTGTTTAATGGCTTCCTCCAGATGGCTTACTTAGCCTGCTCTGTTATAAAATCCAGGGATGGCACCACCTACAGTGGGCTGGGACCTCTCCATCAACCACTAATGTAAAATCTGTTCTACAGTCTAGTTCACACACCAATGTTGTGGAGGCATTTTCTTTTCTCATATTACTCTGTCAAGTTGACATAAATCTAGCAAGCACAGATATCTAAGAAAGTTTCTGGGAGATAGACTCTTATCTCCTTAGAGATATCTTATTTAGCAATAACATGACAATGCTAACAATAGCTTGCTCGCACAATCTCCTGAATACACAAGCTTTTCTCTATATTCTAGAAGTTTGAGTTCCTTGTCACTGTTGTTTTATTTTGGTATTAAGGCTTCCCAGAATAGGTTGTTTCCAAAAGTATCTGAAGCTGTTTTCAAGAGAGCAATTTTCTATGTTTTGAGAGTCTCAGAACAAAGAAAAATTAAAAGAAAGATCAGTAAATTGCCATCATTGTCAAACTACATACCACTACCTCACAGGACCAGGCCAAATATGCTAAAGAATATAATTTTAAAATGTACATTTTAAAAATAAACCTGTGGTCTAAGTATATACCTGGTCTAACTATATACCTTCACCAAAAACGTTGTCTTTTGTATGAACATGAGGCATCAATTCAGATCTCCAGCATGAATATAAACAAAAGTGGACATGGGGACATATGTCTATAATCCTTGTGCTTGGTGAATGTGGGTGAGGAGATGATCCATGTGGTTCATAGCTTGTCAGCCTAGCCAATTAGCGGGCTTTGAATTCAGGAGACACCCTGCCCTGAAAAATATAGTAAGATGGAGAGAAAAAGAAAACACTGAAGAATCTCATGGATGTGTACATATATAACATATGCATATTCCCAGATACCACACACACATACAAAACATTATGGTATATATTTCTGTGAGTATGTGTAAATATGTATGTGTGTGCTTGGTGTATGTGTGTGTGTGTGTGTGTGTGTGTGTGAGAGAGAGAGAGAGAGAGAGAGAGAGAGAGAGAGAGAGAGAGAGAATATGTGTTTGATGTGTGTTTACACGTATGTGTTTCGTTTGCCAAGACCCTAGGTTCTTTCATCTGCAAGTCAAATGAGAAAAGAAGTTCTGTCTTATGCTCATTAATTCATTAATGAGTTAATAACTATTTATTTATTTATTTATAATGAGAAAAATTAAAATAATATAAATTGTAGTAAATAAATTTAGTTCTATTCCTTAATCCATAACTTTAAAAATGTCTTCAAAAACAATCTAAAATAATTAGATTACTTAGACACAATGACATTTTTTTTTCTGATTTGTACATTATTTAGCCTTGTTGGGAGACACACAGAGAGTTAGTAAACTGGAGTAATCACTGGCAATGACCAGTGAATTAGTTACTCTCTCTTTGCAGTGACAGAACATCTGAAATAAGCACCTTAAGGAAGGAAACATTTATTTTGGCTCAAATACATTTTGGTTTGAAGGTACAGTCCATCATGATGGGGAAAACATAGCCTCAGGAAAATGAAGGAGCTTTCCGCATTGGACCTGCAGTTAGGGAGCAGAGAGAAATGAATACCCTGCTCAGCTAAGCTTTACTTTCTTATACTGTTCTGCACAATACATAAATGCTGCCACTCATATCAAGGTAGATCTTTCTACACTACTTAATTTATCTAGAATCTCCTCAGGCCAGGCATGGTGGCTCCTTTAATCCCAGCACTCGGGAGGCAGAACCAGGCAGATTTCTGAGTTCAAGGACAGCCTGGTCTACAGAGTGAGTTCCAGGACAGCCAGGGCTATACATAGAAACCCTGACTCGAAAAAAACAAAATAGAATCTCCTCAGGCATGTACAGACATATGTTTCCAAGGTGCTTCCCTAATCTATCAAATTGACAATACTGACCATCACACACTTCTTCCTAGTCCCATTCTTTAACAGCTATGTCTTCATGGACACTTGAGCTCTCTTCTCTCCATTGCTGAACATTGAATTGTCCTCTGGAACCCACTGACCTGGAATACCCAAGTCCTTTACTTAAAATGACAAAAATTTTGCATGGTAGATATGTGCAACATCATTTCAAGGTTTTCTGAATTGCCATAATGTCTGATGCAATGAAATGCTATGTATGTCCATATCCCTCTGAATGAGTCAGATTTCAGTGTGGGGTCTGGTTAGAACTTGGATGGGAGAATGTTCTTTGAATTCCTAGCATTTAGGGACTTAAAACAAAGACAAAATTTCTATAAATGTTCAGATCAATTATTTCTGAAATATTTCTTTCCCATGGCTGTGCAAATTCTCTGATGTGGAAACCATAGGTAGAAAGGGCCAGTTATATACAGAAGAGAATGGTATGGATTTTAGTGAAAGAATGCTACATATGAACATTATAAAACAAGTTTAATCAAGGTCACACGTCTGTCTTACCCAAAACAGTTGCACTTCACTTGCCCTGAAGCTGTTTCTGACAGTTCAATGGTCCCAAAGCACCTTCTTAATTCTTTCTGATTTTGCTTGTTACATAAAGCAGCTGTAAAGTTTGTATGTCAGGGTGATCTGGATTTTGAAATGAACCACAGATGACTTCCACCATCCCTCCTTGTTATCTTTTCCCTTCGCTGCAGAAGATTTCCTTCCACTAAAAAGCACTCACATCCTCCTTAGCGAAAATACTGGTCCTGACATGATTTACATAGGACTGTGTATTTCTCAGTGAGACAATACCTATCAGGGTCATGTTATTCACCTATGACAACATATAGCCTTATGCTTCTTTTTTATCAAGATTCTCCATAGGTACTGGACAAAAAAAAATGCATATAAGGGAAGATATGATGTCATCTCTTCTAATTTTATAAAGAAGAAAAATTTATTTTCCTCATTTTTAAAATTGGTGGTACTATCAGTTACATAAGCACACTGATGACTATTCACTGCTGTCAACTTAACTATGTCTAGAATAAACTATAGACCAGAAATGGAGGGTATACCTGTGAAAGATTTTTTTTTCTTGATTTGAAATGGGTATATCCACTTTTAGTCCAGACCTTTGACATAGAAAGACATGATCTTGGTCTGGATTTTGAGATGGGCAGACATACTTTTATTTTGGAACACTTTCTGTAGGAAATTTATATAAGGACAGAGGAGAATGAAGCTTTAGCTCATTTCTGTTTACCATCACCTTCCTGGGATTTCTTCACTGTCATTAAAGCTGACTTCCTTAATACCCCACCATATACTGAACACCAGCTGAGGCATAGAGTCTTATGGAATGTGCAATTCCTGGATTTTGAAATTTTTATTCACAGCCATTCGTTGTTCGATTAGCTGAAGCCTTTAAGTCATTCCATTAAATCTTGTGGAGATTTGAGGGAGAGAGAGAGAGAGAACTAGAGCAAGAGAGTGACAGCAAGCTAGAAAGAGAGAGAGAGAGAGAAAGAGAGAGAGATATTAAGACACAAAGGAGAAAGAGAAACACACAGAGATAAACATTTTATAAGTTCTATTGTTCTATTATTGTAGAGAACCTCAATTAACATAACATATATAAAGATATATAAAGACATATATATGTAGGGGATTTAGAATTCTGATAGTTTGTTCTTTGCTTTTCCTGATTGACACTAATAAAAGAGGTGGAGAGTGTTTTGCCTTTCAGGTGATGCCTGTACTCTACATTGGAAAACCAGGGTTATACAAGCAGCAGAGTCAAAAACAAGTTTGTTTCCATATGGGTAGGATGAACTTCAGTATCTAGGGACCTGCCAATTTCTCCCTCCTGCCTGACCATTGGCAGGATAATCGATGTGCCCAACAAAACTGAATTTTTATACTGATTATAGAAACAAATACAACTCCTCTCATTTATAATGCAAATACATGTTATCAACTGATCCAAATTCCTTTTTCTGAAGTGGCATTTAGTGGATTTAGTTCAGGATCTCACTTGCAATAAATGCCACACTTAATTCAGCTAGTAAGTATCATATGCATGTATGAAAGGCCAATGCTCTAATCTTGGCATCTTCATAGCTGCAAGGGTTGTGGTGGAGACCTATAAATATGGAAGCAGAGTCAGAGAAAACTATAAAGTTTATAAGCTCTTATTTTCTTCATCAGAGTGAATAAATGCTAGTGTTGAAAAGTCCATGAAATCTTGGCTTGGAAATTTGGATTTGGTATAGAATTTGACAGACAGAATTGTGATGTTTGTTTGTTTGTTTGTTTGTTTGTTTGTTTGTTTGAAAAAAGACTCAATTTGCTACTGTATGAAAGATTAAATTGAAGAGTCAGTTTTGTTCATAATTCTCCATGTTGAAAAATACATGAGTGATATTATAGGGAATAATAAAAGGTTCTGGCTATGCCAAAAGGCTGCCAAAAAAAAAAAGTTTTTAATTGAAATGGCATCTTCCAAAATTGTGTATCATAGCCACCTACAGGGAAAAAACCCAGTAAATTGCTTAAAGAATTTTAAAAGTTGCCCTATGAGCTCTTGTCTATTTAGTGACCACTTGGATCCAGTACAACATGAACTTCCTACAGAGTTAATTTCTTACTTCTCTTAATATTAGTGCCATCACAGTTGCATACCTTTCTGTCTCTTTATAGTATTGTCTCAGTTTAACACTAAGCAGCTAAAATGCAGAGATCAGTACATTAAAAACTCTGTGTTCTGTCCTAAAAATTACAAAATAGATTAATCACTTGGAAACTTCTTTGGTGTTATGATTGGAGCCAACATCCTATTTAGTATGATTGGAAGATATAAGCAACATATTAGAGTGATTCACTCTAAGTTATGATCATGTGTGTGTAGATATGCTAAACTATTGTACATATACATGTAGGTATGAGTTGAGATCAGAAGGGGGCATTTCTTCTCATGTAGCTGGAATTACAGCAGATTTGAGCCATATTATGTGGATGCTAGCAGCCAAACCCTTGTCTACTGGAATAGCAACAAGTCTCTTAACTGCTGAGTTGCTCTCTTTCAGCTAGTAAAATGTTTTGATACCATGTGGCCAAGAGTGGCAAATATCAGAAATGTGTAAAGAGGTGATAATATCTTGGTTGTAGAATCAACTTTCACATTATAAAACTTAGGAATTTTTACACCAGGTTGTCCTTCTAATCATGTTTGCTTGCATGGAAACTCAGAAAATTGATAAAGGTTATGGAATCTCAGCATTCCTGAGATCCAGCTGCTGCTGTATCCTTCATGGTCATGAAAGGGAATACCTGACATGAATCCTACCTCTGGAGCAGAGCTTCCAGGACTTGGGCCTTCATAGTGTTGATGGCTGCCGGATGTGAGGCTTGTTTCTATAAAAGTATATTTACTTTACTTGGTGTTCCTCTTTCAGTAAATATTTTCCCTGCCAAGGTTATTACAGAATATTCTCCATGGCCCAGTTAATGACTTAATGATAATTAGAAGTAGAATGAGTTCTTGAGTTAAGGATGTGTTTAATATATCAGAAAAAAAATGATAAATGCTGAGACCTTCAGGACAGTTTTTTTTTTTTTTAATTAGAGAGTTTCTTCATTTACATTTCAAGTGTTATCCAAAAGTCCCCTATATCCTCCCCCCGCCCTGCTCCCCTACCCTCCCTCTCCTGCTACTTGGCCCTGGCATTCCCCTGTACTGGGGCCTATAAACATTGCTAGACCAAGGGCCTTTCTTCCCGAATAATGGCCATCTAGCCCATCTTCTAATACATATACAGCTAGAGACATGTGCTCTGGGGGTTCTGATTAGTTCATATTGTTGTTCCATCAATAGGGTTGCAGTTTTTAAGGTTGTGGGAAAGAACTCTGATAACATGAGTTCAAAAACATAATTTGTTAACTATGCAAAATATAAGGATGTGGTATGACTTGTATAAAGAATTTTATGGAGCTAAAATTACAGAGGTGCCTGCACTATAAACCAGCTTGTCAGAAATATGTTAAGGGAGGAGATAAAGATATTTTGGCAGTGGTGATCACAGGGCAAGAGCCCACCCAGCTAAATATATTGTTTATGCTTACAAAGGCAAGCAGATTCCAGAGTTCAAGGTCAGTCTGGAACAGAATAAGTTGGGCCCACCAGTGGGGGGAATGGTGATCTCAGACACAGTTCCCTCACAGCTAACTTATTCTCTGTGTTTACAAAGGCAGGCACAAATATGAATTCATTTGCAATGTGAAGAAAAATATGCCTGTTGTCTTTTCCTAGGAGTAAAGGGGTTAAAGTCAAAGAATGCTGATTGGTGGGATTCTCAAAAGGGAATCTAGGGTGGATTATTAAATTTATATATATGTATGTGTATGTGTATGTGTGTGTATGTGTATGTATATATATATGACACAACTTTTGTCTGTGTGAACTGACCTGTCTGGTGATCTTCAGAAAGCTGTATAGAGCAGAACATGGCCTGTTAGCTTGCATTCACAATTAAGTGTGTGTCTTTTTTTAAATTTAATTTCTCTTTTTAATTATTCACTTTCCATCTACCTCAATGCCCTCCTCCAAGTCACTGCCTCTTAGTATTCATTCTCCATTCTCACTCCTCTTCTGTTTTGAGCCAGTTGGGGTCTCCCTGTGTATTTCCCCTCCCAATCACTTAGCCCTAACACATCTAGTCTCTCTGAGGCTAGGTGTTTCCTCTTCCACTGAGGCCAGAGAAGGCAGATGAGTTAGTAGAATGTATCCCATGTACAGATAACAAATTTAAGGATAGCCCCTGCTCCAATTTTTTAGTACCCATATGAAGGTCATGCTGCCCATATCCTACATATAACCTGGGAAACCTAGGTCTTGTCCATGTGTGTTCTTTGGTTGGTTGTTCAGCCTTTGAGAGTGCCAAGGGTCCAGGTTAATTGACTCTGTTAGTCTTCCTGTGAAGTTCGTATCCTTTTCATGCCTGAAATCCTCCTTCCTATTGTTTCATAAGCATGTCTCAGCTCCATGTAGTTTGGCTGTAGGTGTCTGTATCTGTCTGAATCTGCAGCGGAGTGGGGGCTCTCAGTAGACAACATGTCCTATCTGCAAGCATATAAAAAAAAAAAGTATGATTAATTGTGTTAAGAATTGTGGCTTGCCCATGGGATGAGTCTCCAGTTGGATCAGTTATAAGGTGGCCATTATCTCAAATTCTGCTCCCTCCCCTGTGCCTGCATTTTTTCTACAGAGTATAATTTTTAGGTTGAAAGTTTTGTGGCTGAGTTGCTGCCTCTACTGCCTCACTGAGGTTCCTCTCTTTATACAGGAGGTAGGTTCTTCAGGTTCCATATTTCCATTGTAGTGAGTTACAGCTAAAGTCAACTCTATTGATTCCTTTGTCTCCTTTATCCCAGGTGTCTGTCTCATTCTGGGGATGTCCCTGTCCCACCTCCTAATACTGGTCAGTTACAGATCTCCATTCATTTTCATGGCCATATATCCTACTCTCCTGTCCTTCCACACACCTGATTTTGCATCCTCTAGTTCCCTACCAGTTCACCCTCCTTCCATTATCCTTTCTCCCTCTGCCTCTTATGATTATTTTATTCCCCCATCAAAGTTATATTCAAGCTCCCTTGCCTGATCTTTCCTTTTAGTTCAGTTTCCTTGGGTCTGTGGAATGTAACATGTTACTGCATTTTATGGTTAACACCTACTTATAAGTAAGTACATACCAACCATTGATGTTCTTTGGGGACTGGGTTATCTCATTGTTATTCACAAGTTTCATCCATGGGCCTAAATAATACATAAAGTCTTGGATTTTAATAACTTAATAGTATTCCATTGTGTAGATGTATCATGTTTTCTTTATCCATTCTGTAGTTGAGGAACATCTAGGAACTTTCCAGTTTCTGGCTATTACCAATAAAGCTGCTGTGAATGGTATTGTGCAAGTATCACTGTGGGATGTTGGAGCATCTTTTAGGTACATACCCAAGAGTGGTATTGCTTGGTCTTGAGGTAGAACTCTTCTCAGTTTTAGGAGAAAATGCCAATTTCTTTCCAAAGTGGTTGTACAAATTTGCACACCCACCAGTAATGGAGGAGGGCTTGCCAGTATGTGCTATTTCAGGGTTTTTGTATCTTAGCCATTCTGATGGTTGTAAAATGGAACTTCAGAGTTGTTTGGATTCACATTTCCCTCATGAGTGAAGATATTGGACATTTCTTTAAGTGTTTACAGAACATTCTAGATTCCTGTGTTGAGAATTCTCTGTTTAGCTCTGTACTCTATTTTTAATTGGATTATTTGGGTTGTTGGTGTCTAATTTCTTGAGTTCCTTGTGAATTTTGAATATTAGCCCTCTCTTAGATGTAGGGCTGGTTAAGATTGTTTCCCAATCTGTAGGTTGCTAATTTGTCTTATTGATAATGGGAAGATCCAGCAATACCTCTACTGGGCATTATACCCAGAAGATATTCCAACCGGTAACAAGGACACATGCACCACTATGTTCATAGCAGCCTTATTTATAATAGCCAGAAGCTGGAAAGAACCCAGATGTCCCTCAACAGAGGAATGGATACAGAAAATGTGGTACATTTACACAATGGAGTACTACTCAGCTATTAAAAACAATGAATTTATGAAATTCTTGAGTAAATGGATGTATCTGGAGGATATCATCCTGAGTGAGGTAACCAAATCACAAAAGAAGTCACTTAATATGCACTCACTGATAAGCGGATATTACCCCAAAAACCTAGAATACCCAAGATACATTTTCCAAAACACAAGAAAATCAAGAAAGACCAATGCGTGGATACTTCATTCCTCCCTATAATAGGGATTAAAATATACATGGAAGGAGGTGCAGAGACAAAGTTTGGAGCTAAAGGAAAGGATGGACCATCCAGAGAGTGCTCCATCCGGGTGGTCCATCACATAATCAGCCACCAAATGCAGACACTACTGCACACACCAGCAGGACCCTGATATAGCTGTCTCCTGGCAGGCTTTGACAGTCCCTGACAAATAAAGAAGTGGATGCTCACAACCATCTATAGGGCAGAACACAGGGTCCCTAATGTAGGAGCTAGAGAGTACCCAAGAGCTGTAGGGGTCTGCAAGCCTATAGATGGAACAACAATATGAACTAATCAGAACCCCCAGAGCTCATGTCTCTAGCTGCATATGTATTAGAAGATGGCCTATAAAAGCAACAGATTTCAGAGTTATGTAAAAACCCTAATAACTTTTAAAATAACCTTTATCTTTGATACAAAAATAAAGATGCTAACTCCTTTAGTTCAGTTTCCCACAATAACCTTTAAACCAGCAACAAGTCCAGGCTCAAAAGCTGCTCTTCGTTCCTGGTGGGAGTGAGAGTGGTGGGCGCCTTGTCCAACAGTGCCTGTGCTCTTCTTGAATGGTGCAATTAGACAGGATGACAGGAGTGGCCACGGAGCAGGGTGGTGGCTCCTTTAGAAAGCATTAGAGAGCCCTCTAGTGACTGTGGAGGGGAGCAGATGCGAAGATGACTGTTGAGACAACCGCAGTCATGAGTGGTCATAAAAGAAAACTGGGGGAGGGGAAGCTCTTTTGGTTAACAGCCTATTTACAATTAGGTAACTATATTTTAAATACTTTAAACCTGAGTAACATTTATAAATATGCTATATGAGACCTCACAGCCACAGGTCATACCAGAATCCCTCTGTCCAGTACCTGTGTGTGCTTTCTTTCTTTCCCAGTCTTCCTCCCTCATTAGTTCAAAATTTCTTGAGTGTCACAATCATGCAACACCAAGAGAGGTGCGCCCGGCCCTTCAGGCGCACTGTCAACAAGAGTGGGTAGAAATAGGTCTGCGCTCTCAGTTCCTGCTTCGACAACTCTCTAGACTCTGCACATTAAACACTGGCTTTCGTACCTTCTGCTTCTGCCTCTCAAGACTACTTTCCAGCTGTTCAAAGATTCAGCAATAATTTATTGTGCACCAAGAGGCTTGGAAGAGTGGCACCGCTGCTGGGGGGTCAGGGCTCCTGCCTGCTGAGGTGGGGTGTTAGTGAACATTATGCAGTGGCACCAGGGGCCCTGGTGGGCATCCGAGGCTTTGGGATCAATGGCTTGTCCTTTGGCCCAGAGGTGACACATACTGTCACAATACTCAGTGATGAAGTCCCTGCTGCATTAGTATGTCAGTTTTGAAGCTCTCCGGTTATAGCAAGGCCTCTCAGTCAGTGTGGATGCAGCGTTTCTAAACAGAAAATTGTTTTCACTTATCATCAGAACCAGTTCCAGCTTAAAAAAAAAAAAAAAAAAAAGAAGATGGCCTAGTTGGCCATTATTCGGGAAGAAAGGCCCTTGGTCTAGCAATGTTTATATGCCCCAGTACAGGGGAAATGCCAGGGCCAAATTGTGGGAGGAGAAGAGTAGGGGAGCAGGGCGGGGGGTGGGTGTAGGGGATTTTTGGGATAACACTTGAAATGTAAATGAAGAATTCCTCTAAAAAAAAAAAAGAATCAATAAAGAAATGCAGAAGACTATAATAAGTACTAAAGAAAAAGTTAAGAAAACCAGTCAAAAACCCTAAATCAAAATGCAAAGGCATTTGAGAAGCCGTTTTGAGCAAAATTTATGAATGTTTAGATTTTCTTCTACAGTACTAACCTTTAAGAAGAGATTCCATTACTTTTATGAAGGTGGCACAGCACAGTATTTTATACTCAAATTCAGCTAAGTCATTAGAAGAAAAGTTAATATCAATTTTTACTTTAATACTGACTTTTAAAATGCATAAAGAAAACTATTGAAAACTGTAATTTCATTTAATTTCAGCATATGATTGACTCCATGCAATTAAGTGAATTAATGCTACCTCTGGGTATTATTGAAGATTAGATATTTAAATCATTTTTAAAAGCTCAGTGCATCTTTTTAAAGCACCATTTTCAATAGCAAACAGTTGTAAATAAGTTGTAAATAACCTGAGTTTAGCAGCTGAGAGATGGCATAAGTTAGCATCAATAACATAAGTTATTGCTTATTTGCATAAGTTAGCATCAATAACAACTAGTATAGTTAAACAAAAAGTAGGCACCAATGTTATAGTTAATATAGGTTTATAGTGACAATGTTTTAGAAAAAAATAGGTCCAAAATTATGATCCAAAAAAATACAAAATGGGACTAATGATAAAGTTGAGTGGATAAAGGCATTACTCTAAGAAGATATAATGTGTTTACATGCCAATTTTTAAAGCTCAGCAAAAGCTTTGCATAAATATTGGCATCTAGACTTGGAAGAAATTCTGCAATATTGCTGTATATTAACAGCTTACATGTATTGAACTCATTATATTCCCAAGTTTTTTTCCAAAAGCTTTATGTCTATAACTCAACCACTATGGCTGTAATTTTGAAGATGAGTGAACAGCTGGATTCCACGTGCACTAGGACCTATAAATCCATCATTTCAAAGAATTTACTAGGAGCCAGGCACTGTTCTGAATACCCTCGATATATTATGCCTTTCAATTCTAACAGCATCCCATGAGATGGTATTACTATCCCCTCCATTCCTACATTCACAGGAGATGTATAAATACATTTAATATAGCAAACTTAAAAGCTTTCCTCTGGCTTTAATGAAAAGCCATTCAAATCCTCCCATTAGAAAATAAAAAGCAGACATGAGCTACCATTATCACCAGTGTTAGTTGCCTGGTGCAGGAAGAGGCAAATACTCCACACAGGTGAGAAATGTGAAAATTACATAAGCCGCGGGAGATAAAAACATTTTTGGCATGCCTTTATACCTAAAATATCAGCAAAATGCATGAGAAAACTCAACCAGTGATAAAATAAAAATGCCCCGGGTTCTTGTTATGTATTTAGTATGTGGAGATGATAGAATGCCTCAAATCTTTATTAGTTATTTAGTGTGGAAACTCTAAAAATGACCCAGATTATTATAAAGTTCTTAGTGTGTGAAAATGATAAAAAAAATTAGTTCCATAATTTTGTTACATAGTTAGTGGATATAAATGAATTGCCTTCATTCTTGAGTTAGCTTCCTCTTTTGCTTAGGGATAAAGTACTTTGACAAAAGGTAGAATAATGGCTTATCTGGCTTGAAGGTTAACATCCATCACTGAAGGGAAGAGTCACAGTCGAATAGTTCACAACAACTGGTCATCTCAAAGCCACTAGCAAGAGCAGAGAGCAATGAATTAATGTATGCTTGTCCTTTGCTTATTTCTCCTCTTAATTCAATTTGATGACATCTCATGAAATGTTGTGGTCCACTTTCATGATGTTTCTTCCCAGATAAAATAATCAAACTAAGAAAATACTTATAAACATGTTCACAAGCAAAGTAAATTTAGACATTCCCTCATTAAGACTTCCTTTCTGCTTAAAATCCAAACTATCACAGCCCTTAGTAAATGTCTTAGAGAGAGGAAGTTGTGGTAGAGAATGTGATTATATATATATATATATATATATATATATATATATATATATATATATTCTCTATGAATGGAGCTAAGTTGCCTGATAAGACAGCATATATATTTAAAATGAGACTGAAGTACATAAACACACCAAAAACAACTTCAACTTCAATAATATAAAGCTTTACAGAACTTTTTTGAAACAATGTATCATGTATTTTAGATTATTCTTGAAAACATTTATACACCTGGAGATGACCTTAAATTTCTGATCATTCTGATCTTCCTGTTTCCTTTTTGAGATTACAGTAGCTAACTACTTTGCCCATTTTATATAGTGCTGTAAATTTAACCCAAGGTTTTGTGCATGCTAAGCAAGCACTCATATAATAGAGGCACACCCCCAGATCCTTATCTCCATCAGCGCACAGATTTCCTATGTCTGCTATATTTCCAATTGTTCTTGAAGTAGTTTATTTTCAAAGTACTTATAGCATGCAATGGTTTAAAATGAGAATGTGAGATGAATCCTAGATTATTCAAAACATAATTTAAACCTTTAATAGAGGAAGCTGTTGTACAGATGCACATTTTCAAGAGATAGTATGTCTCTGAAAAGAATGACTATTGCTTCTGTTGGTGTCTAGGTTGGAAAAAATATCTCATTCCACTTCTACTTTCTTTGTCAAAGAATGAAATTAATAATGATTGCTGCAATATAAGTATAAACATGCATTACAAGATGAGAAGGAAAATGTGTAAGTAGATCAAATAACTTATTGAAACCAAAATGTTGCTCTTCCAATTTGAATGTGTTCCAAAGCCATTGGAACCTTGTAGCCATTTGATTACTGAAGGATGGCACCATATTACAGATTTAGTTATTTTTCTTTTGGTAGGTTTTTACACTTAGCAGCATCTGTAGCCAGTCAGCTTAAATGAGAGTGATATTTAACATTACTTTTCAATTGACAAGATGGAGAATCATCCACAAAACAAGCCTCTAGGCATGTTTATGTGAAAGCTTCTAGATTAAGTAATATTACATAGAAAGAATAATCTTGTCCTTCCAGTCAGCGCCAGCTCCAAGTCATCTTGGGCGCAGGGTCAGCAGATGCCCCAAGGTCCCTAGAGGACTCTCCATGCATTCTTGGGACCACAGACCAGGCAGCTTCATGCTCCTGGAAGAAGACACCACTCCCAGACACTGTAACATGCCCAGGATCTTAGGACAACAGTATCCCAGGATAACAGGAGCTGGGTCACACCAGTATTTCAGGGTATCAGTAGAACCTGACTGCCAAGAACTCAGACACACCCAGAATCTGAGGTTCACAGGAGGCCACATTCAAAGGATCATGGTGATAGCTGGACTCTGAGGAGTCCAGAATCAATGGGGATTATAAGATGAACAGGCTCCAATCAGATATATTGAGGACAGCAAGCACTTGAGATAATCAGATGGCAGGAGGCAAACATAAGAACAGAAGCAACAGAGACCAAGGTTATTTGGCATCATCAGAACCAAACTATCCCACCATGGAAAGTCCTGGATACACCATCACACCAGAAACACAAGACATGGATCTAAATTCACACCTCATGATGATGATGGAGGACTTTAAGAAAGAAATGCAGAAAAACACAGGTAAACAGCTAGAAGCATTTAAAGGGGAAACACTTAGAGAGTTACAGGAAAACAATACCAAACAGGTGATGGAATTGAACAAAACCATCCAGGATCTAGAAACAATAAATAAAACCCAAAAGGAGATAACCCTGGAGATAAAAACCATAGTAAAGAAAGCAGGAACCATAGATATGAGCATCAGCAACAGAATACGAGAGATGGAAGAGAGAATCTCAGGTGCATAAGATTTCATAGGGACCATGGACACAGCAATCAAAGAAAATACAAAATACAAAAAGATCCTAACTCAAAATATCCAGGAAATCCAGGACACAATGAGAAGACAAAACCTATGGATAATAGGAGTAGATGAGAATGAAGATTTTCAACTTAAAGGGCCAGCAAATATCTTCAACAAAATTATAGAAGAAAACTTCCATACATAAAGAAAGAGATGCCTATAAATATACAAAAAGCCTACAGAAATCCAAATAAACTAGACCATAAAATAAATTCCTCCAGACACATAATATTAGAACAATGAATGCACTAAATAACGACAGAATATTAAAAGCAGTAAAGGAAAAAGGTCAACTAACATATAAATGCAGGCCTATTAGAATTGCTCCAGACTTCTCACCAGAAGATCCTGGACAGATGTTATACAGACACTAAGAGATCACAAATGCCAGCCCAGGTTACTATACCCAGCAAAACTCTCAATTACCAAGGATGGAGAAACAAAAGTATTCCATGACAAAATCAAATTCACACAATATCTTTCTATGAATCCAGCCCTTCAAAGGATAATAACAGAAAAACACCAATACAAGGACGGAAACTACGCCCTAGAAAAAGCAAGAAAGTAATCCTTCAACAAAACTAAAAGAAGACAACGACAAGCACAGAATTCCAACTCTATCAACAAAAAAGACAAGAAGCAACAATTACCTTTCCTTAATATTTCTCAGTATCAATGGACTCAATTCCCCAATAAAAAAGGCTTGCACTAACAGACTGGCTACACAAACAAGACCCAATATTTTGCTGCTTACAGGAAACATCAACTTGGAAAAAAGACAGATATTACAAACGGTCTGAAGAAACAAGCTGGAGCAGCCATTCTAATATGGAATAAAATTGACTTTCAACCCAAAGTTATAAAAAAAGACAAGGAGGGGCACTGCATATTCATCAAAGGTAAAATCCTCCAAGAGGAACTCTCAATTCTGAATATCTATGCTCTGAATGCAAGGGCAGCCACATTCATTAAAGAAACTTTAGTAAAGCTCAATCACACATTGCATCTCACACAATAATATTGGGAGACTTCAACACCCCACTCTCATCAATGGAAAAATCCTGGAAACAGAAAATATACAGAGACACACTCAAACTGACAGAAGGTATGAAACAAATGGATTTAACAGATATCTACAGAACATTTCATCCTAAAACAAAAGGATATACCTTCTTCTCAGCACCTCATGGTACCCACTCCAAAATTGACCATATAATTGGCCACAAAACAGATCTCAACAGATACAAAAATATTGAAATTGTCCCATGCATCCTATCAGATCACAATGGACAAAGGCTAATCTTCAATAACAACATAAATAACAGAACACCAATATTCATGTGGAAACTGAACAATACTCTACTCAATGATACCTTGGTCAAGGAAGAAATAAAGAAAGAAATTAAAGATTTTTTAGAGTTTAATGAAAATGAAGCCACAACATATCCAAACTTATGGGACACAATGAAAGCATCCCTAAAAGGAAAACACATACCTCTGAGTGCCTCCAAAATGAAACTGGAGAGAGAATACATTAGCAGTTTGACAGCACATCTAAAAGCTCTAGAACAAAAGGAAGCAAATTCACCCAAGAGGAGTAGACAGAAGGAAATAATCAAACAGAGGGGCAAAATCAACCAAGTGGAAACAAAAAGAACTATTCAAAGAATAAAATGAACCAGGAGATGGTTCTTTGAGAAAATCAACAAGATAGATAAACCCTTAGCCAGACTCACTAGAGGGCACAGGGACAGCATCCTAATTAACAAAATCAGAAATGAAAAGGGAGACATAACAACTGATCCTGAAGAAATCCAAACCACCATCAGATCCTTCTACAAAAGGCTATATTTAACAAAACTGGAAAACCTGAATGAAATGGACAAATTTCTAAACAGATACCAAGTAACAAAGATATATCAGGATCAGATTAATGACCTAAACACTTCTATATCCCCTAAAGAAATAGAAGCAGTCATTAATAGTCTCCCAACCAAAAAAAAAAAAGCCCAGGGCAAGATGGGTTTAGTGCAGAGTTCTATCATACCATCAAAGAAGACCTAATTCCAGTTCTTCTCAAAATATTCCACAAAATAGAAACAGAAGGTACTCTTCCAAATTCATTCTATGAAGACACAATTACTCTGATACCTAAACCACATAAAGACACAACAAAGATAGAGAACTTAAGATCAATTTCCCTTATGAATATCGAGGCAAAAATACTCAATAAAATTCTCGCTGAACGAATTCAAGAACATATCAAAATGATCATCCATCATGACCAAGTAGGCTTCATCCCAGGAATCAGGGATGGTTTAATATATGGAAATTCATTAACGTAATCCACTATATAAATAAACTGAAAGACAAAAAAAACCCCACATGATTATCTCCTTAGATGCTGAGAAAGCATTTGAAAAAAATCCAATACTGATTCATGGTGAAAGTATTGGAAAGATCAGGAATTCAAGGCCCATACCTAAATATAATAAAAGCAATCTACAGCAAACCAGTAGCCAACATCAAAATAAGTGGAGAGAAGCTGATATGATACTATATAGAGAGAGTATCATATTATCTGCAAATAGTGATATATTTGTGATCCTAAAAATTCTACCAGAGAATTCCTAAACCTTATAAACAACTTCGGTAAAGTAGCTGGATATAAAATTAACTCACACAAATCAATGGCCTTTCTCTACACAAAGGATAAATGGGCTGAGAAAGAAATTAGGGAAACAACACCCTTCACAATAGTCACAAAGAATATAAATATCTTGGTGTGACTCTAACTAAGAAAGTGAAAGATCTGTATGATAAGAAATTCAAGTCTCTGAAGAAAGAAACCCAAGATGATCTCAGATGTTGGAAGCATCTCCCATACTCATGGATTGGCAGGATCAATATAGTAAAAATGGCTATCTTGCCTAAAGCTATCTACAGATTTAATGCAATCCCTATCAAAATTCCAATTCCATTCTTCACTGAGTTATAAAGGGCAATTTTCAAATTTATTTGGAATAATAAAAAACCTAGGATAGCAAAAAGTATTATCAACAATATAAGAACCTCTGGTGGAATAATGCCTGACCTCAAGCTGTACTACAGAACAATTGTAATAAAAACTGCATGGTATTGGTACAGTGACAGACAGGTAGACCAATGGAATAGAATTGAAGACCCAGAAATGAACCCTCACACGTATGGTCATCTGAATCTTGACAAGGAAGGTAAAACCATCCAGTGGAAAAAAGACAGCCTTTTCAACAAATGGTGCTGGCACAACTGGCTGGCAGTTATCATATAGAAGAATGCGAATTGATCCATTCTTATCTCCTTGTACTAAGGTCAAGTCTAAGTGGTTCAAAGAACTCTATATAAAATCAGAGACACTGAAACTTATAGAGGAGAAAGTGGGGGAAAGTCTCAAAGATATGAGCACTAGGGAAAAATTCCTGAATAGAACAGCAATGGCTTGTGCTATAAGATTGAGAATTAACAAATGGGACCTCATAAAATTGCAAAGCTTCTGTAAGGCTAAAGATACTGTCAATAAGACAAAAAAGGCCACCAACAGATTGTGAAAGGATCTTTACCAATCCTAAATCAGGTAGGGGACTAATATCCAAAATATGTAAAAAACTCAAGAAGGTAGACTCCAGAAAATCAAATAACCCCATTAAACAATGGGTCACAGAGCTAAACAAAGAATTCTCAACTGATGAATTCTGACTACCTGAGAAGCACCTGAAAAAAATATTCAACATCCTTAATAATAATCAGCGAAATGCAAATCAAACAACCTTGAGATTCCACCTCACACAAGTCAGAATGGCTAAGATCAAAAATTTAGGTGGCAGCAGATGCTGGCGAGGATGTGGAGAAAGAGGAACACTCCTCCATTGTTGATGGATTTGCAAGCTTGTACAACCACTCTGGAAATCAGTCTGGTGGTTCCTCAGAAAATTGGACATAGTACTACTGGAGCATCCCACAATACCTCTCCTGGACATATATCCAGAAGATGTTCCAACTGGTAATAAGAACACATGCTCCACTATGTTCATAGCAGCCTTATTTATAATATCCGGAAGCTGGAAAGAACCCAGATGTCCCTCAATAGAGGAATGGATACCAGGGTCAAGAAGTGGGAGTGGGTGGGTAGGGGAGCAAGGCGGGGGTTGGAGGAGGGTATAGGGGACTTTTAGGATAGCATTTGAAATGTAAATGAAGAAAATATATAATTAATAAAAAGAAAAAATAAAGATCAAAAAACAAAAAAGAATAACCTTTTTTGCCTATGATCTGAGACTGAATAATACAAAGAAAGCAAACTGTGTACGTACCAATATTCATCCTTTCTTCTTCCTGAGCGCAGATGTAATATGCCTCCTGCACCTTCCTTTATGCTGTCCCTACCATGATGGAACTTATCCTTGAATTACTTTCTAAAGATCATGATCACATTCAATTACTCTTTCAGTTGAATAATCAAAAGGCAGGAAAATTTCTTGAGGGCAGCAAGTATACACAGGGAAAATAACAGACACTGCAGCCGAATCCTCTAATGAAGAAAGGATTTTAGTAGGAGAGAAGAACCACACACACACACACACACCCTGACAGAGAGACAGAGAGATAAACAGAGAGACACTGGATAGAAGAAGGGAGGGAAAGAGAATAAGGAGAGATAAAGAGAAAGAAAGAGGGAGGGGGAAAAAGAAAGAGACAGAGATAGAGACAGAGACAGAGACAGAGAAAACTTATGCAGATCATAGTAGGTACTTTGGAGGCAGAAATCCTATCTTCCTTAAAGAGTTGGGGTTTTTAAAGGTCTTGTAGGGGTCCTCCACTCCTAATTTATGGTCAGTCTTTTTGAACAAAGACATGGTAGAATGGCTAATTGACCTATAACTTTGTTATAAATATGTCCTGACCTCATCTTGAACTTGCCTGGATGGTCAATCAGCAAAAGGGCTCAACTGAAAGACAGCCCTCTGTGTCTTTGTAATAAAGCTTTCATCCTGATAGTAAGGAACATGTCATACATATTAGTTAGTAAAATTCCAGCCATCTTGAGAACTCACCATCTGTATTACACAGTATTGTCTCTCATCAAGAGATCAGTCTAACTCCTACTTTCTCACTTGAGCTGTGAGCCCATATAAGTTGCTTTTTCATTTATTCTGTCTCAGCATGAAGAAAAATAACTAGTTCACCAAGTTAAAGTGTCTTACTAAGCCTATCCCTCCATCCCTGCTTACATGAACACACCACTTATGAACTTACTAGGTTTCGCCAGCAATGGTTTGAGAAAGGGGTTGACTTCTCTATATATTTTAATAGGAAGTAAAAGAGTTGAGGCTTAATGCATGTACTGGGATAACTGCTGTACAGGAAGATTTTCCTGAGAATCATTATCTCTGCAGTCTGAACATCCGGGTTCTGAGGAGCCAGTGCTCCAGGACATCACAAAAAGCACAGGATCCATTCTTAAAATATTTCCAAGGAAGAGGGGAGGCACTAAACCACAAAGCAGCAGGTGCGATTGCAGCAGTAGCCTATATTGTAGGTCTCTGGTCAGGTTGACTTATGGGTAGAAGGGTTCACATAGCTTAAGATCTCAGATAAAGATGTTAAAGGCAACAGGGTCACAGTAGCTGGGGCTACAAGATCCAATTATCTAATAATACCCATCTCCTTTTAAATAGCTACACTTCCACTTTCACTGGTTGGTGAATATTTACACACAATACAACTATTTTAGTGTTTAATTCATTCAAAAAGTCCCATCCACCTAACACATTCATAGACCTATTATGATTAGTTTTATAGTCATATGCCTTCCAGTTCCTTCTAAATATTGCCTACAGTTCATGGATACAGAAATACATCCCTGTTGCTTATGTTTTCATGGAGTGACAGACAAAACACTGCAGATGTCCCTTCATCTGTCCCTTCATCTTGGATTCTTCCTGAGGCTGTTTCATGTTTAAGTACAATTTTATCTCATTGTTGGCAAATTGTGTGGAAAATTACTTCATCTGAGGCTAAGATGCAGCAGCTAACTTATCTTAGTGTCTGTAAAACTACCTATTTATGTAAACCTCCCTTGATGTTGCAGAATCAAATACTAGAATGTGGTTTTTGTCTTTAAAAACAACTTTCTATAAATGCGCAGACTACAGTTAGGTCCCAAATTCGCAGATATAGCCCAAGTCTGCTGGAATAATGACTTTTAATTGACTATATATGGTCTAGCCATCTCTGGTTGGCTCCCTGTAACAATGTCCAGAGCCTAATTCCTGACAGCTATACCATGAGAAGCTCAAATGCCCATCCTCAACAATAGGCAAGTATGAGTGTAAAGTATTCAATGTGGCAACACTGGTCATAGAAAAAAAAATAACTTCTTTGTGTTTCAAATCCATGTTTGGAGTCCTAACACAAAGTAGAGACTTAACAGTCCTGGTCAATGTGTAGCCCTCATCATCATTGACTCAACTTTGTTTGGGCTCTAGTCTCTCATGCAGGGTCTAGTAACTTGTTAAACTGTCTGAAATCTATGCGTAGGTAATTAACTATCCCCTTGCTTGACACCAAGCTTTGGGCTATATTTTCCCTGAGCTTGAATTTTTTTTCAAGAAATTCTAGTTTCTTAGGAAACCTTATGTCAATAGCCTGACATCCAAAGGAGAAGCACAAGTGTCTCTTTGAAATATCTACATTACTGACAGGATGGTTACATATATGTTATTTCATTGTCCAATTAAAAAAAAAGAATTTTTATGTACTGTACAAAATCCCCCCCCCCCCGTAGGCAAATCTTCTTCAACCCTGGAATGTCCAGGGTTGTATCCCAGAAGCCTGAATTCTTATATGCGTTCAATTTCCATTGAAGCTTACTAATCATGACTAATCATCTGGAAAAAGGGGTTGAATTCTCATTACCTCTGTCACTTGATTTTATAAAATGCTCCAAGAAGCCATCAATATGACCAGAGACATATAAAGCTATGAGGTAATTTGAGGGATAATGGACGTAAGACCTGCTTCATTATGTAAACTCTTGTACCTTCTTGGCCTGATTGAGCACCACATCCACTTGGTGAAAGTCCTTTACTCACTAAGTCCTCTACTGCTCATTTCAGGGTAATATCCTTGACACAAAGATAAAATTCAGATAAATAGTATGCATCCTTATTATTGTAAAAGAGTCAACAGTGCTTGAAAATCTAAATAGAACAGGAAATTAGTTCCAGAAAGATCAGACTCAATTGACATGCTTGAACTTAAGATTCTGTTTAGCTCGAACCATTATCTGACACATCACTGGACATTATAATGGTTTGAAAATGTCAGCTTTTTTTTCCCAATTTTTTTATTAGATATTTTCTTAATTTACATTTCAAATGCTATTCCGAAAGTCCCCTCCTCCCTCCCCCCTCCCTGCTCCCCTGTCCACCCACTCCCACTTCTTGGCCCTGGCGTTCCCCTATATTGGGGCATATAAAGATTGCAGTACCAAGGGGCCTCTCTTCCCAATGATGACCGACTAGGTCATCTTCTGCTACATATGGAGCTAGAGACACAAGTTCTGGGGGTTCTGGTTAGTTCATATTGTTGATCCTCTTCTAGGGTTGCAGACCCCTTCAGCTCCTGGGGTTCTATCTCTAGCTTCTCCATTGTGGGCCCTGTGTTCCCTCTTATAGATGATTATGAGCATCCACTTCTGTACGAGACAGCTATATCTGGGTCCCTTAAGTAAGCACTAGCTGTCCTATGCCATAGTGTCTGAGTTTAATGACTGATTATGGGATGGATCCCCCATGGTGGGGTAGTCTCTGTATGGTTCATCCTTTCATCTTAGCTCTAAACTTTGTCTCTGTAACTCCTTTCATGGATATTTTGTTTCCTATTCACAGGAGGAATGAAGTATCCACGAGCTGGTCTTCCTTCTTGATGTTCTTTTGTTTTGCAAATTGTATCTTGGATATTCTAAGTTTCTGGGCTAATATCCATTTATCAGTGAGTGCATACCCAATGACTTCTTTTGTGACTGGGTTACCTCACTAAGTATTATATCCTCCAGATACATCCATTTGCCCAAGAATTTCATAAATTCATTTTTTAATAGCAGAATAGTACTCTATTGTGTGTACCACATTTTCTGTATCCATTCCTCTGTTGAGGGACATCTGGGTTCTTTCCAGCTTCTAGCTATTATAAATAAGGCTGCTAGGAACATAGTGGAACATAAGAATATTTAGAAGTAACTATTTGAGACATGACAAATTATTAAGACATGAAATAAAATGGTTATGGAAAGAACTTAAAGCTGGGTGTAATAATCTTGCATTCTGAAAACTGCAGTTGGAAGGAGGATTACAAGGTCCAGGTTAACCTTAGGTTAATGGTACATATAGAGACTCTGTCTCGCAACATAACAATCACATTCCACATTACATTTTTATATGTTAAATTTAGAAGTAAAGTCACAGAAAACATAGCGACAAGGACAACATTTTCTAGAAGGATTTTTTAGCCACTCTCTAAACTTTTGATAATCTGCCAGGTGCCAACTTCCATACTAGTTTCCCAAGCCAGAGCAGCAGCAAGATGAAAATAAGCAGCTGGTTGGCACTTAAAATACAAGTTGAAAATTAAATGATAGTGGAGAGCTTGCCAATTATAAACAAGTCCTCTAATTTTGGAGATGTGACAAATTTTCATGGAAACTAAAAAGCTAAAGAAAGATGAAGGACAAATCAAAGCCCAGTGCAAAAGTGAAATCTAGTTAAATTTTCTGATCAACTCCATCCAGGGCACCTGTTTCCTCATTTCATAGGCAATTAAATGTCAACAGCCCAGTTGAACATTTTCAGCTATTTGAAATGCTCTAAATCTATGATGCTCAAATTTGGATTATTTTTAGACAAACCAGGATATACAGAGCTATCATAAAAACCCTGAGAAACTGACGGCAAATCACAATAGTTGGTGGCATGGCTAGACTGGCAATTGATATCTAGCTTTCCAGTTCTATCATGTAACTATGATAAATTTCATTGGATGGGGACAGGGATGTAGTTAAGAGCCTTTGCTGACATTACAGAGAATGTAAGTTCAGTTCCTAACCCTTGCACAGCAAGTTATAACTGTTCTTTTTTACCCCAGTTATAGGTGATGTGATGCCCTCTCCTGTCATCTCTGTGGGCATGGCATACATAGAGTCAGTGTTGCTGGTCCACATTACAAAATTTAGAGCCATTTAGGAGCCCACTTTCTGTTACCTGTGAGGAACTATCTAGATTGGCTTAGCTTATAAGAATGTCTGTGAAGGTTCTTCTTGATTAAGATGGTCAAGGTTGGAAGACTCACTTTAAGTGTGGAAAGCACCATTCCTTAGATCTGGGTTCCAGACTCAAGGAAAAAGTAATAGGAAATTGACCACTAGTACTCTTCATATCTCAGCTTCTTGACTGAGGCTGCCATAAAATCTGTGCCACAGACCAATTTACCTTCCTTGCCCACTTTCCTTTTTCAAAAGTAAAGGGTATAGATTGCATCTTCATATGCAACATACCAATTTTTAATTTTGTGCTACAAATTCATTTTTATAAAAAGTACTGGATAAGCTTAAGAAAACATATCTATGCTCTTGATTCAGGCAAGGAATTTGACAGTTTGGGGGTTTTCTCTCAGAAGAAATCCTCAATTTTACATTTTTAAGTTTTGGGGTATGTTAATGTGACATAGACATGGTTGATCAGAGGTTTGGCCCTCATTGTTGAATCTGAGACAGTGTCTCCTGTTTCTTGTATTGTTTACAATAGGCTAGGTAGTCCACGAAATTCTATGGATTCTTTTCTTTCCATATCCTTGCAACCCACTGTAGGAATTCAGCCATTACAGATGGTCATCATTAAAACCTGCTTTATGTGAGTTCTATAACCAAGTTTCTCACAAATATGTGACATGTACAAAGACCCTCTGAGCCATTCTCCTAGCCCAGTACACAATATCTTCATTAAGCTTCATAGATGTTCTTTTTTCAGAATCTTCCTTGCCTCTTTGTTCTCATGGGGATGTTACCTTACTGTTCCTCAGCTGCTTATACGGTGTTGTAGGAACTTCATCCTGTGTTCTTAGCCTAATACTTAGTGAAAATATGAGGCATATACCTCACGTTAGATTTCACCTCAAAGAATGAGTGTTAGTTCATTATCCTCATATAATAAACACACACACCAAATTTTGCAGTGCTCATGGATTCATGATGAGCTAATTAGCAATCATTTCACTTCCAAGTGAGAGGGGTGATCTGAGAATTAGCTTCTTTTAGTAGATTCCATATTAGAGATAAAAATAACATGTCAAACAGCAAAGTAAAATGGAATGATATGTCTTTCCCACACAAGCATTGCCACAGTACTAATGAGCCAGCTTTTCTGATGCAGTTGACACTAGCAGGAGATGACTTAATAAGTCAGAGGAGGTTTCTACTGGAAGAACATTATTTAGTCTCTAAATATAAGTGAAGAAGTGGGTCAATTGACACTAACTGAAGCTATTTATGTTCACTTGAAGAAAATCAACTGTAATTTAGAAATAAACTTTGGAAAAGTTAGTCTCCTTATTTAACATGAAATTTAGAAGTCACTTTAATTTGAAGTTTGATTCTCTCTCTCTCTCTTACATACACACACACACACACACACACATACACACGCAGACACAGAGGTAAGCAGAAGACACATTACTTGCCATTTTTCAGGCAATGTCTTTTGTTAGTTTTGACATATGTTCTTTTATTAATCTGTAAATTAAAAAGTACTCTAGGTTGGCCAATGAGCTTCAGAGATCTCTGTCCCTGCAAACCCAGTACTGGCATTACAAGTGAATGCAACCAAGCTTGCCAAGCTAACATTTTACTAGCCAAGCAGTCTGCCAAATCCATGTTTTAACTGCTGAAATACTCTGTTATATGGTATGTCATGAGGCCATTTGCTGGCCCATGATCCTAGCTATTCTTTCAGAGTCAATCTAAATCTGGTTTTTATGCTCCTGTTGTCCTACCACACATTCCCATCTTATATTTAAAAGCAAATAGTTATAGGACTAGGCATCAAGGCACAGACAAGCTGAAGGAAGTGATCAGACACCTGGGTTCTTTATGTTAATCTGGGGCAAGCCATATGCATTTATCTAGCATGTATCCTTGGTATAGCATATAGCACTTTTCCATATAACTGTTGAAAAGAAAGGCTGTAGGGATGCATTTGTATATGTGTTGTTTTAGTCCACTTTCATCTGGGTAGAAGAGGATTCTTGAGAGAGAGTGTTAGGGTTTGAATGTAAATTACCCCACATAGGGCTTGTGATCAAATACATGGCCCACAGATAGGGCTGTTTGTTGGGTAAGTTTGGAGAATCCTGAGGAAGTTAAATGTTGCTATATGAAGTAAGATCACTGGAAATGTGAATTGAGATTATACAGACTATTTCTACTTTCTATATACCCTCTTCTTTCTTTCTTCTTTTTTATTAGATATCTTCTAATTTATATTTCAAATGTTATCCCTTTTCCTAGTTTCCCCTCTGAAAACTCCCTATTCCTCTGCCCTTCCCCTGCTCAACAAGCCACCCACTCTCACTTCCTAGTCCCAGCATTACCCTAAACTGGCACATCTAGCCTTCACAGGACCAAGGGCCTATTGTAGCATTGATGACCAACAAGCCAATTCTCTGTAACATATGCAGTTGTAACCATGGAGGCCTCCAAGATTACTCTTTGGTTGGTGGTTTAGTCCCTGGCAGCTCTGGGGGAGGGGAGAGTACAGTTGTTTGATATCATTGTTCCTCCTATGGGGCTGCAAACCCCTTTGGCCCCTTGTGTCCATTCTCTAGCTCCTCCTTCGAGGACCCTATATTCAGTTCAATCATTGGCTGAGTGCATCTACCTCTGTATTTGTCAGGCACTGATAGAACCTCTCAGAAGACAGCTATCTATCAGGCTCCCGGCAGCAAATACTTGTTGGCATCCACAATAGTGTCTAGGTTTGGTTACTGTATATGAGATGGATTCCCAAGTACAGCAGTCTCTGGATGACCTTTTCTTCAGTATCTGCTTCACATGTAATATCTTTAACTCCTCCCATGGATATTTTGTTTCCCCTTATAGGAAGGACCTAAATATTCAGTCTTTGGTCTTCCCTCTTCCTTAGCTTCATGTGGTTTCTGAATTGTATCTTGGGTATTCCAAACCTCTGGGCTAATATCCACTTACCAGTGACTGCATATATTGTGTTTTTTGTTTGTTTGTTTGTTTGTTTGTTTTTGTGAGTGTGATTGAGTTACCTCACTCAGAATGATATTTTCTAGTTCTAACCATTTGCATAAGAATTTCATAAATTCATTGTTTTTAATAGCTGAGTAGCACTCTATTGTGTAAATGTACAAAATTTTCTGTATCCATTCTTCTGTTGAGGGACATCTGAGTTCTTTCCAGCTTCTGGCTATTAAAAATAAGGATGCTATGAACACAGTGGTGCATGTTTCCTTATTACACATTGGAACACCTTCTGGGTATAAGCCCAGAAGTGGTTTTGCTGGGTCCTCAGGCAGTATGATGTCCAATTTTCTGAGGAACCATCAAACTATTCCCGGAGAGTTTGTAACAGCTTGCAATTCCACCAGCAATGGAGGAGTGTTCCTCTTTCTCCCCATCCTCACCAGCATCTGCTGTCACCTGAGGTTTTGATCTTAGCCATTCTGACTGGTGTGAGGTAGACATTCAGGGTTGTTTTCAATTGCATTTCCCTGATGAGTAAGGATGTTGAAAATTTTTTCAGGTGCTTCTCAGCCATTCAGTATTCCTCAGGTGAGAATTCTTTGTTTAGCTCTGTACCCCATTTTTAAATAGGACTATTTAATTCTCTGGAGTCTAACTTCTTGAGTTCATTTTATATATTGGACATTAACCCTCTATCAGATGTAGGGTTGGTAAAGATCTTTTCCCAATTTGTTGGTTGCTCTTTTGACCTATTGATAGAATTTTTTGCCTTACAGAAGCTTTGCAATTTCATGAGGTCCCATTTGTCCTCATGAAATCCTTGATCTAAGAGCACAAGCTATTGGTGTTCTGTTCAGGAAACTTTCCCCCATGCCCATGTGTTTGAGGCTCTTCACCACTTTCCTTTCTACCTCTTTCATGTATCTGGTTTTAAGTGGAGATCTTTGATCCACTTTTTACAGGGATATTACAATGGACCAAATTGCATTCTTTTACATGATAACCACCAGTTGAGCCAGCACCATTTGTTAAAAATGCTGTCTTTTTACCACTGGATGGTTGGCGCTCCTTTGCCAAAGATCAAGTGACTATAGGTGTGTGGGGTCATTTCTGAGTTTTCAATTCTATTCCACTGATCTACCTGCCTGACACTGTACCAATACCATGCAGTTTTTCTCACAATTGTTCTGTAGTACAGCTTGAGGTCAGGAATGGTAATTCCACAAGAAGTTCCTTTATTGTTTAGAATAGTTTTAACTATTATAATAGTTTGATTTTTTGTTATTCCAAATGAATTTGCAAATTGCTTTCTAATTCAATGAAGAATTGAGTTGGGATTTTCATGGGGATTGCATTGAATCTGCAGATTGCTTTCAACAATATAGCCATTTTCTACTATATTAATCATGACAATCTATGAGCATGAGATATCTTTCCATCTTCTGAGATCTTTGCATTCTTTCTTTCTTCAGCGACTTGAAGTTCTTGTCATACAGATACTGCACTTGCTTAGAGTCACACCAAGATATTTTATATTATTTGTTACTATTGTGAAGAGTGTCATTTCCCTAATTTCTTTCTCAGTCTGTTTATCCTTTGAGCATTGGAAGGCCAATGGTTTGTTTGAGGTAATTTTATATCCAGATACTTCAATGAATTCGTTTATCAGGTTTAGGAGTTCTCTGGTGGAAGTTTTGGGGGTCAAAATATACTGTCATATCATCTGCAAATAGTGATGTTTTACTTCTTAGTTTCCAATATGTATTCCTTTGACATCCTTTTGTTGTCTAATTGCTCTAACTAGAACTTTGAGTACTATTTTGAATAGATAGAGATGGAGGAGACAGCCTTATCTAGTCCCTGATTTTAATGGGATTGCTTCAAGTTTCTTTCCATTTACTTAATGTTGGCTACTGGTTTGATGGATATTTCTTTTACTATGTTTAATTATCAGCCTTGATTTTCTGATCTTTCCAAGACTTTTATTATGAAGGGGTGTTGGGTTTTTTAAATGCTTTTTCAGCGTTTAATTACTCTGATACCTAAACCACACAAAGACCCAACAAAGACAGAGAACTCCAGACCAATTTCCTTATGAATACTGATGGAAAAATACTTAATAAAATTCTTACAAACCAAATCAAGAACACATCAAAATGATCATCCATCATAATCTAGTAGGCTTTATCCCAGGAATTCAGGAATGGTACAATATATGGAAATCCATCAATCTTATCCACTATATAAGAAAAATCAAAACAAGAGAAAAGAAAAGAAAACAAAACAAAACAACAACAAACCACACCAAAAACAAACAAACAAAAAAATCCTCTTATTTCAAACGAATGGTCATATATCTTATTCCATGATTTCCCCACAGTGATTCAATGAATTCCTGCAAATACAAAAAGAAATAAACTCATTTATTTTATTGATGCTTCTCAGCTATTTGTCATACCTTGAGATCAAATACTAAAAGATAAAGAATACATAGATAACTTATAATCTAACTTAATTTGGATAATGATCACAAAGACTCATACTTATTTTCTCAGAGTCTAAGATAAGGGTCCTAAAGAGCCGCTAAACTCTGTTTTATTACTGACAGCCATTTTGAATCTATAACTAAATTAAGTTTCTAATAACTGAAAAACTTGAATTTCTGTTTCACAGAGATTCATGTCGCCCCCACCCCAGGCACTGTATAATGTTCAGTAACAAATGTTCCACAAAGATTTAATGAATTGCCTGGTCTTGCTTCTATAACTGTACTTGCTGGCTAAATTTTCACCCTGTGGTTTTATCCTATTAAGGGATTCTGAGAAGGGATCAAAGAAGTTCTTTTGAAGCCTGTCATAGAGAAATACAGCCATTCATTTAGCTTTGTCATGTACATGAAGAAGGCTTGCTTTAATTTGACCATGATTTGGAAAAGTGGTCTTTCTCCTTGCATCTGCAGGATTAAGAGTGTCCTCGTGTGGTAAGAGCTACATGTTGCTTTAAGTTCATGAGGTCAAGTGGAAAGGAAGGAGAAAAGTGGGGAGAAGACAAAAGAAAGGTAAATGAGCTTTATAGAAAACTGATCTGAAGCCCCACTGGCTCAAGAAGGCAAGTCTTCTGTTAGTCCTGTAGGATGTGTGTGTGTGTGTGTGTGTGTGTGTGTGTGTGTGTGCATGCGCACATGCATGTGTGTAATCTATTTCCTCTACATTGACACACTTTATCAGAGAAGAAAGAAAGAATCTAGAGAATTTTCAAACCCAAGGAATCAAATTAAACTGAAAATTCTCAGAAGGTTTCCAGATTTACAAGGTTCCTCTCCAAAAGTATAAAAATTACATAAAACAACAATTATGTGAGGTGATTGGTATTATGTTAAGTAACTTGATCACTTAACAGTATATACATTCATCAAAAAACATGCCTAACACACAAATATGCGACACTAATATTTCAATAAGATAAACATGCTTTTGAAAATTGAGATGCACTAAAGAGACTACAAAAGAATGAAAAAATATTGGATGATCTCAAGTGAAAGATAGATATGTCCTTTTAAATATTCTAGTAGTCACAGTAAAAATAATTAATGAGAGGGCTCAAGGGATGGCTCACTGTGTAAATTGCTTTCTGAATAGGAATGAAAGTGTTGAGTATTGTTCCCCAGTGACCATTTAACAAGCAAGATATATCCATTTATTCCTATAATCTCAATGCTGAAGATACAGAGACATAGAAATCCCTTGTGCATACTTGCTGAATTGGTGTGCTCTAGGTTACTGGGACACACTGCTTCAAATATTAATGTGGAAATGATGGAGGAAGTCACTCATCATAGAGTTAACTCTGACTCCATGTTCACACCCACACCCACACAAACACACAAACATGCATATTTACATGTTTCCACATTCATTTACACAAGAACATATATGTATGCATACTAACAACACAACATATTTCATTTAATATGTTGCATCATACTAATTTGAAGGAACTATCAAGGAAATATTTTACATGTTCTTAGAAAAAGTTTCTAATACTCAATATGTTTTTATAATTGAGCACTTTGCTGTTTGTACAGCCATATTCAAAGTGCTCCATAGTCTCCAACTACTGACTGTGATATGTGAAAACAGCCCCACAATCAGGTATGAAAAGCTTAGAGGTAATATAATGAGGATGAGTTTGGGTGACAATGATTTTTCTCATATTTTAGCATTTCAATCATTCAGAATGTTTGAAGATATGTCACTAAATTCTAGTACCCAAAGGTTTTGATTTCATAGGTCTGCATCAGTCCACCACATTCCTTTTTCTAATGAATTGCCAGGCAATGTGAAGTCCCTTAGTCCTGGAACAAAATACTTCCAGGACTATTGTAGTGATACTGGTAAAATGTGGCTTAAGGGAATTTGTAGGGTGTTTCTGATTTTTGTTGAGACAGGGACTTATAAAACATTCACAGACTTGCCTTGAATTTGGTGGCTGATTATGTCATTGAGTTGGTGATTCTTCACTATTTCAGAAGTATTGCTTCTATAGGAATGAACCACCATGCCTGATTTATATGGTGAAGATCAAGGCCAGAACTCCATCCATGATAGACAACCATTTTACCAGCTTATCAATGGACTCACCTCAGCTTGGTAAGACTTAAAGTAGCACCAGATCACACATTTTTCTGTCTGCTTTGTATATCTATTTATTGTAACTAGGCTCTATGCTGTGGCAAGAAAAAGAGTTGCTAACCATGGTTGCAATATTCCAGTTATGTTCATCAGTAAAATGTTCCACAGTGGTAACATTCTTAGAAATGAGTTTACTAGAACTATTAGCAAGTGAAGATACTTATGTGTGAATATTACATGCAGATTGTGATTGGATAATAGTGTATAATCTGGACCTTACTTTAATATTCAACTCTTGCTTAAATTTCCAATCTCTAAGGGAAACATTTAAATAGGATATAAGCAAACAATTACTGTGGTCACTGGAAACCTATAACATGAACAATATACAATTACTTTTATTTTTATCTTTTATGTGTGTTAGGAGCCGTGGGCTCCCTCCCCAAGCCAAGCTGCTGCGCATCCCGAGCGGGAGCGGCTGCCTAGTGACGGTTGTAAACTCAGTGCGCAGGCGTGACGCAATCACGTAAGTTACGCCCACTGCGGGAGTCCGCGCGCCCGCGCCGGTTAGTACGCGTACGTCTGTCACCGCCCAATCCCGGGGCATATCTTGAGGTAACGGGCAACAAGCCAACCCAAGCGCCATACGTCACACTGAAGTAATCTTGAACAAGGTATTTCTAGGGACGCTCCCCCACGCTCTATCTCTCTTTTCTCCACATGGATTTAATAAAGTGATACTCGCAGAAGAACTCTGGAGCCCACTTATTCCTCTCCTGCGGGCAGGCGGGGGAAGTGGGGGATATGCTTTTTATTGTTTTTTACATATGTGTTTCTTTATTATTTTTATTGGTTAATTTATTTATTTACATTTCAAAAGTTATCCCCCTTCTAGGTTTTACCCCTATTCCCTCTCTCCTCCCCCAGCTTCTATGAGGATGCTCATTGAACTCATTGAAAACACACACACACACACACACACACACACACACACACACACACACACACACTCAATTAAAAGTAGAATCTATTTTAAAAGAAATTCTTCTAAACATTTAGTTTATTCATAGCCACATTGAATATAATGCCTGTTTCTGGTTTATATCACACTTATTTCCACGGCAATGTTCCAAAACAGGAAATTATGTGCACCATGGATCAGTGTAGCCTCCAGGCCTATACATTGGACATTGGACTTGAATTAAATTCAGGAAACTCCACAGAAACATTTATTCTAACTGTCACAGTTCAGTTTTCCTTTCTTCTCTGATGGGCTGGTACTGCCCATATCTATGACCTCTTCCAGTATACTCAGTAAGTGAGAATCCTATTCATGTTTAAAAGATAAATTCTTTCATGACCCTCCAATTTCTCACCTCCAAGTCTAATTCAGACTAAATAAATCTGATCGACTATACTAATAAAAACAAACAACTCTTATAGGGGATAGAGAGATGGCTTAGTCGTTAAGAGCATGTGATATTCTGCAAATGAATTCATACAGAACTCAGCACTCACATTGAAGTGCTCACTACCACTTGTAGTTCCAGATCTAGGAGAACTGATGCCCTCTTCTGTCCTCAATAGACACTGGTACTCATTGAACTTTTGAAGTTGAACTAAACATATTTTACTTTATGATAGAGCCACAAGCCAGAGGGAGAGGGAGGGGATGGAGGGGGAGGAAAGAGTTTAAAGCACACAGGTAGATTTATAAATTAGAGATGGAGACACACACGCACACACACACACACACACACACACACACACACACACACACACACACATACAGGTCATACTTCCTATGATTCCCTAACAGTGTCTCCATCAGGTGACCAAACATTCAAACATATGAGCCTCCAAGGCCCGTTTCTATTTAAACCACTACATACAAATATTATTCTTCTCTTAAAATGCTGTGTCTGGTGTGTTGACACAGCAGTGAATAAAAGGACTCAAAAATTGGCCCCAAGGAGTGTATACATTCCTAAGTTAGACTTGACCCAGGTTCTTTGGGTTTTTAAAACTGGTTTGTGGAACATGTGTAACCTTGGAAAACCATAGTTTCTTATAAGCTGAACTTAATATGCAATTTGGGAAAGTGTTTAGAAGACAAAATATTATTAAAATATGGACCACTTCTCAGTGATCTTTCCCATTTTCTTTCCTTCTAGTTGCAAGTTTAAGATGTGCTAGGCTTGTATCAACCATGAAAAAAAAATGTGAAGATTATATTTAAGAATGGGAGAGATTTCATCTGTAATATAATATTGATGTTTTTCTCCTTTACAAGTATTCTCAAATGCACTATCTGTGTATTTAAATATTGATGATCATTACAGAATTAGTTCATGACACTGGCTCAAAGTCAAGTAATACATTAAGTCTATTTTATTCTAAAGTAGTGTTGATAATTTTAAAAAAGGAGATGTATTTAACTATTTATCTCTTTGACACTTTAAGCTAAATAATTTGATTTGGTAAGTAATCTAACAAAATTTTAGATTCAATATAGGAAATATTAGCACAGCATTAAACCATCTATTGTTCTTTCCATTGATTTCCTTGTGAGTCTGTGTGTGTGTGTGTGTGTGTGTGTGTGTGTGTGTTTATGTGTTTATGTGTGTGCACTTGATGTTGCTTGCTGTGGTGTGTGTCTGTGGTTTCCATACATTTACATGTTTGTGGGTATTGTATGTGTAAAGTCTGTGTATATATATATATATATATATATATATATATATATGTGTGTGTGTGTGTGTGTGTGTGTGTGTGTGTGTGTGTGTGTGTGTGTATGTGTGTGTGTGTGTGTTTATCTATTTCAGTTATATCTCTATGGTGTCTCTGTAGGTATGTGTGCTGTGCCTGTACTTGTATGTGTCTGTGGCGTCTCTGCATATGTGTATGTATGGTATCTATATGTGTTTATGTGATAACCATGTAATGTATGCATGCGTTTCTATGCAATGTCTAGCTACCATCGTCCTTTCTAGAGTCCCTCTGTCCACTAAAGTTACTTAGACTTTCTCCTCTTCCTGGGAACAATCCTTTTATCTCTCATCACTATATTGCTACTGACAGAGTGGCTTTGTAGTTCCCTTCTGAGAATGACTTTTCACAAATGACAATCACACATGACAAAGAATCCCATAAGAATGTAACCTACTTAAGGATTGTCTGCCTGATGGTGCAAAGACCACAGAGGCTGACACTGGCAGAGGTGACCCCATCCAACCATCTGAGGATCACTTGTCAAATTTAACAAGTTAAGACTATAGGCCACACCTCCATGAAATTGCCAGGAATCATTAAGAAAGAAAGCACACAGGTAAGGCTTCTGTTGTGTTTTTGTTGTTGTTGTTTGTTTTTTTTTGTTTGTTTGTTTTTTTGCTGTTGTTGTCTGTCTGGTTGTTTCTATGTCCGTTTTGTTATTGTTTGTGGTGGATTTTGTTTGTTTTATTTTTTTCTTTCTATGTATAAGTAAGTGTATATCTGTGCTGTGTATGTCTTGTATGTGTCTGAGTGCACACATGTACACATATTTACATGTGTGCAAGAGCACATGTGCATGTTATTCAAACATATGGATATAGAAGCTAAAAATCAACTCCCTACTGTCATTTACTCATTAGTCACTACCCATCTCAGTTTTTAAGATAGGCTCCCCTACTGATCCATAATATGGAAATTTAACTTACCTGGCAGACCAATGAGCCCCAGGAATGACCTATTTTTGTTTCCTCAATATTGAGATCACAGGAAAATATGACTATGCTCAGTATTTTTGTTTTGTGGGATGTAGAGATCAAAATTGCATTTTCAGAGTAAGTACTTTACTGAATATTTCCCCAGCCTTGCTCTGGATCTTTTTTCTGTTCAGTCTCTCAAGTACTGGAATTACTTTCAATATCTTGCTTTTTGTCACTCAAGCCCATTTGAGGCTCCTGTTATGGTCCTGTGTCATAGATTCTACTACTTATCAAGGGATTGTTCCATCTTGCTTTCTACTACTGCGATAAAATGCCATAAGCCAAAAGCAACTTGAGGAGGAAAGATTTACTTAACTTATAGTTTTCCATCAATCCATCAATCAGGAAAGCCAGACCAAGTCACAGCAAAAACATGGTGGCAGTAATTGAAAAATGGGGACCATGGAGGAATACTGCTTTTTAGTTAGTTACTATCCATCTCAATTTTTAAGATAGGCTCCCCTACTGAACTATAATATGGAAATTTAACTTGCCTGGGAGACCAATGAGCCCCAGGAATGATCTATTTTTGTTTCCTCAATATTGAGATCACAGGAAAATATGACTATGCTCGGTATTTTTGTTTTGTGGGATATAGAGATCAAAATTGCATTTTCACATACCTTTCTTTTTTTTTTAAATATTTATTTTATTTATTATATGTAAGTACACTGTAGTTGTCTTCAGACATTCCAGAAGAGGGAGCCAGATCTCGTTACGGATGGTTGTGAGCCACCATGTGGACGCTGGGATTTGAACTTATCACCTTTGGAAGAGCAGTCGGGTGCTCTTACCCGCTGAGCCATCTCACCATACCTTTCTAGTATAGTCCAGGAACATCTACCCAGGGGAAGAACCACCCATGGTGGCATCTGCCTTCAAAAACTACCAGTCAATAAAATCCTTCACAGACATTCACAAAGGGCAATCTGATGTGGCCAATTCTGCAGTTAAGGTTCTCTCTTCCCAAGTAAGCCTAGGCTGGTCTCACATTAACAGATGAAGCTTACTGAAACAGGACTGAACCAAATATCTTGAATTTCCCTGAATTCCACTCCCCTCCCAAGGGAGTGAGGTAGAAGTGCTGAATTAAGAAATTGATACACATATATGGAAGCTGTGAAAATTCATGGAGTAGCCAGAGACCAGGAAAAAACCAAGCAGGACCAAGATGGTGAAGCATATAGAAAAGTGTAGTCCTTGGTATCTCAAGCTAACATCTATATTGCACGACCCCATATCTTCAGCAAACTGATATACTGAGCCAGCACGGATGGTTGTAGGAATCCTGCCAGAATCCAGTGGTTATTGCATTAACTATTCCAAGAAAGACATGAACAAAAGTCTATTTAACTGAGAAGGGACAGACTACAAAATATTTTCTATTCAAATCTAGCTTAGTGAACCAGTGAATTTATTGGAACATTCATTCAGATCTTATGTGTGGAGGACTATACCTATATGAAAAGAAATCAACCTTAAGGGGTGCTTGTAGTATGCTATTCTCTTGGATAATATGAAACACTTACTATAAACCCCAGTATATATCATACAAACTGCAACATACAGACAATGCACACTTTACATTCATCATTTTCCTGGCACTTGGTAAAGCACAGAAAAACATAGGTTTGTCCTTGTCAATTTTCATTACTTATCATTGGAAGAACAGATGAGCAGTAGGAGGTAGAGCCAATATATAACTGATGCAGCGTGAAGGTAGCCAGCAGCCAGTTGAAAAGATGGATCAGTACACACGATGAAAGGTCCTTAACACTGAGAAGATGAGAGGACTTTTATTCGCCAGGTCTCCAGAGGACCCTGTGCAGCCCAAGGCAGTACCAGTGATATAGCCAGTCCTCAGTAACAGCAATTAGACCCTCTTCACAGGGAGGCAGTACATGGATTCAGAATCTGCCATAGCCATCATGAACCTCTGCTCCAGGAGCCAGCTGGTCTGAGAATACAAGGCAGCAATTAGAATAATGAGGACAAATCATCACCGAAAATTAATGAGGAGCTTAACCGAGAATTCTACTCTCAATATTGTTGTGGACTGTACATAGTCCTAAACTTCTGTGTCACTGTCTGAGTCTAGGGGATACTCCATTAGGACAAAAACAAGTCCCCCAGCTCCATATTTGGCTGATCTGGTCAATCTGGACACTTGTTTAGCTAATTGTTTATTAAGATAAGAGCCTGGAGGGAAGACAGTATGACAGCATGCTGCCTTTACAGATGCAATTGCTGAGGTTGCACAACAAGTTCTTCTTTCAGAAAAAAGAAGGAACAGAAGTAGCTCAATGGTAGGAGTCAGCAACACTATTTCTAGCAAGCTCAGATGTTCATAGATTTGTTTTTAGGCCATTGTACTGCTTATGGAAACCACAGGAGTTTGTGATTCCACAAAAATGAGGATCTGTGTTCTGTGAGCACTATACTTGTTTAAGACACGACAATGTTGTTTGGGAGAAAACAGGGAGATCACCAGGGCTTTCTGGCTGTCTTTCACTGATGTTAATTGTAATTCATGTATGCATTCATTCACCAGGAGTTGAAATACACAAAGGACTAAGAGATGAAGCAAGTAATTATGATATAGACACTATGCTACCCGTACTCCAGAGATCACCCTTTCTGTTCAATATACCTTCCTGTTTAGGAGACTTGCATATATAGGACAATTTTCCAGTTTGTTGCCCCAGCACAATTGCTGTCAGCAAAAGATGACAAGATATTTTGAGACTTGACTAGACCCTGCTCACCTGTAGCAGATGTGCAGCTTGGTCTTCACATGTGTCCTGAACAACTGAAATAGGGTCTATTCCAAAAGATGTTGCCTATAGGTAGGATACATTCGTCTTGCTAAGCTGCCTTGTCTGGCCTTGGTAGGAGAGAAGGAACTTAGCCTCTCTTGAAGTGTTAAGGTAGGTGGAAAAAATAGGGATGGAGCACTTGCTTATAAAAGAAGGGAAGGGGACTGGGAGAAAGATTGTGGGCAGAAGTGACCAGGAGAACAGCAGAGACTGAGATATAAAGTGTATAGGTAATAATTAAATAATTATCCAATTAATTTAAAAAGAAATACATTGTGTTGAATTCTCAAATAATTATATATTATGCACACACACACACACACACACACACACACACACACACATATGTATGAGTTTATATGTACAATCTACAGTATGTAATAGCAAAGATCAAAAGAGGATTTGTAGTGCCCATATCTAGAGGCAAATGTGGTTGTGAACAGCCTGATAGGGATGCTGAGAATTAAACCCATGTCGACTTCAAAGTCAGAAAGTGTTTATAATCACTAATCCATCTCTCCAGACCCAAGAAAGAATCATTTTGTGTGAACATAGGGCAGGTTTGTCTAAGGAGAAACTGTGAATGCTTTGAAATCTAAATGGTAAAAGCAAACAAACAAAAAACCATGATGAAACTAGAAATCATAGCTTGAATTATATGAAATGAGCAGAAAGTATCCATTTATATACTCATTTATCACAGTACTAATAATCTGAACTAATGCCTCTACATGGTAGGTAAGTACTTAACACCAAACCCTATCCCCAAACAAAGCTTTCTATTTCTCTCCTTTCCTACCATCACTCATTTTTTATTAGATATTTTCTTTATTTGTATTTCAAATGTTATCACCTTTCCTGGTTTCCCTTCTGAAATTCCCTATCCCCTCTCCCCTCCCCCTGCTCCTCAACTCTTGGACTCCCATTCCTGGTCCTGGCACAAGTTAAACCATGTGTAGTTGTTGTTATTGTTATTGTTGTTGTTGTTGTTTTTGATTGGTGGTTTACTTCCAAGGAGCTCTGGGAGTACTGGTTAGTTCATATTGATATTCTTCCTATGGGGCTTCAAAAGCTTTTATATGCCCGAGTACAGGGGAACATCAGGGCCAAGAAGTGGGAGTGGGTGGGTAGGGGAGCAGGGCAGGAGGTGGGGGAGGGTATAGGGGACTTTGAGGATAACATTTGAAATGTAAATGAAGAAAATATCTAAGAAAAAATTGAAACAAAACTTCCAGTTATACCAAACTCTTCAAATTTTATTTCAAACATGTACACATGAAAAATTTTCACTCACTGTTTAATTCCAAGATGGCATAGATATTATTTAAACCTGTCCTTAATATTATATATTATTTTTTTCTTTCTTGTTGGGGGGGGGGATTGATTTTTTTTTTAGAGATGAGTTTTCTCTCTGTAGGCCTGGCTGTCCTGGAACTCACTCTGTTGTCTAGGCTGGCCTTGAACTCAGAAATCAATGTGTCTCTGCCTCACAAGTGCTGGGATTAAAGGTGTGAACCATCAATGCCCAGCAAGATTATATTTTCTTAATAAAAGTCAATATGTTTAATAGTTAAGACCTTGGGCTCTGGTGATGAAGATCCTTAGAATAAACACAGGCCAAGTAATTTTGTCAGCTTATAATGATTCTCTCTTAGGTTTCTATTGCTGTAAGTAAGACCCTGATCAAAAGCAGCTTGATAAAGAAAGGATTTATTTCAATTTATACTTTGTTATTACTCCAGCACAAAAGAAGTCAGTGTAGAAGCTCAAGGCAGGAACCTGGAGATATTAGGTAATGCAGAAGCCATGGAAGAGTACAGTTTATTTGCATTATCCCCTCGACTTTCCCTGTCTGTTTTTTTATGTCACCAAGTATCACCAGTACAGAAGTAGTACCATTCACAGGGAGTCGGCCCTTGCCATGTCATTAGCAAATATAATAATTACTACTACTACTATTACTACTACTACTACTACTACTACTACTACTACTACTACTACTAATAATAATAATAATAATAATAATAACAATGTGCCATACACTTGTGCTACAGGCAATTCTGATGGAGATTTTAAGTTGTTTCCTCTTCCTAAGTCTCTAGATCTGTGTCAATTGATATAAAGTGAGTCAGAGAAGATTATAAAATTGCTTATCTCTTGTATTCTTTAAAGATGAAATAAATGGTTTGATAAATGACTCAAAGAGTGCATATTGCTTTGACAGAGAACCAGAGTTCAGTACTTAGCACCATGTAGGATAGCTCGCAATTTACTGGGGAGCTCCATCAAATTCAAAACCTTGTCTGGACTTTACTGACCATACAGTCACAGAAATTGACTACTCCTCATAATTTAAAATCAAAAACCAAACATTTAAATTGAACTGCGTGTCTTTTTCTTTTATGACACAATTCCGAGTACCTATGGAAAGGAGAATAGATCAAGAAGGCACAGGAGTGGGGAGAATATTACCAAAGTTAATTGTGTACAATTCTCAAATAACTAATACTTATAAAGAAAGATAAACCTAAGTAATATATATAGCAGTTTTCACAGACCTTATATCAAAAATCCTCAAATAATTGTAATTGCTGTTAACTTTACTTTTTGTCATTGTTATGTAGTTATTAAATTTTTAAGTGTAGATGTTTTAGAAAGTTTACTTTTTAATTTTTTTATGTTTTTATTTTCCAAGATAGAATCTTACTATCAAGATTAGGCCACAAACTTTTGATCCTCTTTCCTAAGCCATCTGAGCTGTGGATTAGAGTCGTTCTGACACACTTAGCTCACCTATTCTCCCTAGTTAATTACAAAGGTCACCACTTTTAAAACTTGTACAAAAAGTAAGCATGTTCTCTTTTTTATTTCCATACACACTAATATAGACTTTTGAGTTATGATATTTAAATAAATTATTATTTTTCTCAAATTTTGTTACATTTTTCAAATGTGATCTAAAGAGCTGAAGCTAAACAGTTTGTTCATATTAGCAGATAATTATTATTATTATAGATTATATTATATTATAGATTTCACATATTATAGATTTCAGAAATAATATTTTAGTCTTACAGGGTAAAAAGACATAGATTAATTTTTAAAATTGAAGTGTGTGTGTGTGTGTGTTTATGTACAAATGCATGAATATACATGTGAAGAAATATGTGTGCTGATGCATGCATATGAACGACAACTTACAGGAATCAGTTCTGCCTATCCAAAGTGTGCATCCCTGTATCTAATGTAGGATATCAGACTTGACAGAAATGTATTTTAACCACTGGGCCCATGTACTGTATGATATTATTCAGAGACATGAACAAACATCTGCTTACCCCAGATAGGGTATTAACAATGGGATAAAGGATGGTTACACCAAGGTCCAACTTGGTTAAACAATAAATTTTATTAATATTACTTACAGAAGAATGGGTGAAGAGTTATTTATGCAAGCATAAATGATTCAGACTGCTTCATCAATAAAGGCCCAGTCCAGAATAGATGATAGGCCATGAATGCTAGAAGACTAAAGTGGCTGCGAAGTTGTATTCAGTTCAGCAGGTTGGAAAATATTACAAGAAGCACAGAAATGGTCTGAGCTTCCTCCAGATAGCTTAGCTGCTGTCTATTTCTGGTGGGTCTGCTGATGTCAACCCCTTCTGTACAGCTCAGCACATCAGAGCTTTGGTTAGCATTTCTTACTACTTACAAGTTTTGAAAGAGTTGGAGGCTAGTGAATCTAGAAAGTTTCAGAAACTTCCTGAAGCCATTCCTTTTTTTTTCTTCTAATTTTTATTAGATATTTTCTTCATTTATATTTCAAATGCTATCCCGAAAGTCCCGAATAACCTCCCCCATCCCCCGTCCTGCTCCCCTACCCACCCACTCCCACATCTTGGCCATAGCATTCCCCTGTACTGGGGCATATAAAGATTGCATGACCAAGGGGCCTCTCTTCCCAATGATGGCCAACTAGGCCATCTTCTGCTACATATGCAGCTAGAAACACGAGCTCTGGGGGTACTGGTTAGTTCATATTGTTCTTCCACCTATAGAGTTGGAGACCCCTTCAGCTCCTTGGGTACTTTCTCTAGCTCCTCCCTTGGGAACCCTGTGTTCCGTCTAATAGCTGATTGTGAGCATCCACTTCTGTGTTTGCCAGATACTGACATCGCCTCACACGAGACAGCTATATCAGGCTCCTTTCAGCAATATCTTGCTGGTGTATGCAATAGTGTCTGTGTTTGGTGGCTGATTATGGGATGGATTCCCAGCTGCTGCAGTCACTGGCTGAAGACATTCTTAATTGTTTACTTTCCTTTGCTTAAAGTGATACAAAATAAAATTATTTACCTTCATTTGGAAAATACTGTTAGTTTTTCTTCGTGTAAACATTCTGTATCTTACCAAGCTTCCTCCAAGATGGAAGGTTCAACTCAAAGGACACTTCTATGCAAGATGATCACTTCAGCTCAAGCCTAATATATATTTAATTGCATAAATATGTTTCCATAACAACCTTCGAGAAATGACTACATTCAATGCAGATATTACTAAACTAAGCCAAAATTCTGAAGGAGTTTCTCAGTGAAGATGTATAATCAACTAAAAATTCAAAAACATGAAACAAAGTTTAAGTTGAAAAATCTGGATATTGGAAAGATGGGTGCAGTGGTTATGTGTGGTTGTGTTCTTCTCAAAGGTCAGAGTTCTGTTCCCATCACCCATTTAGAGCAGCTTGCCAGTGCCCACAATTCCAGCTTCAAGGGATCTGAAGCCTTGTCTTGGTTAAGACCTAGAATTGTTCATATTCCTGTCGCAGGGTTTTCTCTGTGCAATTATATTAGTGCAGAGGGTGTCTGTGATTGGACAGGGAAAAGGGGGCAGATCTAAGAGTTGCAGATAGATGAAGCGTCCCAGAAAGTAGAGGAAGAACCAAGATGACTTTGGACATTTCCCTGTGTGACATTTACCAGCCACAAGTAGTTGTGATTTCACAAGGTTAGCAATATTGGGATAAAGCTTTTATCATTATCAATTGGCTCTGAAATTATTGTATTGGCATCTTGTAAAATGTGGTATTATTGATACATAAATCTGATTGGTAAATTAAGCACTGAGAGTCATGATTCTACTTAGTAATTAAGTTGAGATGGCTATCCAGTGGTGTGTGGGGCTTTCATGGAAGCAAAAGAACTGGGGCATGCAGGGGTTTCTGGAGAGATGGTCCAGTGGGAGCCCTAAGGGCAGGATAGCTGGTGGGCCGACTGGTGTGAGGGAGTGTAGTCCGGCACCTTGGAGATTTGGCGGATTTTTTTTTTAATATTTCCTGCAACATACTCCCACATGCATGCAAATGCATGTACATGTCTCTGTGCATGCACACAGACACATACACACACACACACACACACACACACACACACACACATACACACACACGCACACACAAATGCATAGACACACACGAGAGAGACAGAGACAGAGGCAGAGACAGAGACAGAGACAGAGACAGAGACAGAGACAGAGGAAGGAAGCGAGGGAGGGAAAGAGAGAGAGTTCCAGATAGCCATACAGTTAGAAATAATAAAAAATAATCTTAAAAAAATGAATTTCTTTCTCTCATTCATGAATTATCTTAGAAAACAAGAGAGATACTCATAGCAGAATGGTTCAGAATAAGTAGCATGAAAATCAAGAGAATTAATTCCCAGACCACCAGAGTCATTCAGGAACCATCAAGCTTCACATTGTTGGAAAATGACTGTGTTGAACCCAGATAAAATCCACCTAACATGGAACAAACTAAGTTTCACTTCAGTATCACCAACACACATTAAAATTTGGAGTAGCATGAAGTTGAACCAGCTTGAAAATCTATCCCAAAGTTGAAAAATTAGTAACTGTATTCGCAATGTAAAGTCACAAGAAGGAAAGACTAGAAATGATCATATGTTTCACTTTTATGGAAGAAAGCATGTGGGTATGGTCTCAGCCTCTGGGGACCTTTGGAAAGGCATCATTTTATCTATCTATCTATCTATCTATCTATCTATCTATCTATCTATCTATCTATCTATCTATCTATCTATCTATCTATCTATCTATCATCTATCTATCTATCTATCATCTATCATCTATCTATCTATCTATCTATCTATCTATCTATCATCTATCTATCTATCTATCTATCTATCTATCTATCTATCTATCTATCTATCTATCTATCTATCTTAGAGAGGGTTTCTCTGTGTATCCCTGGCTGTCCTGAAACTCACTCTGTAGACCAGACTGGCCTCGAAATTGAACTCAGAAATCTGCCTGCCTCTGCCTCCCAAGTGCTGGGATTAAAGGTATGTGCCACCACGCCCTGCTAGGCACCATTTTATACAGCAGGTTAGTAGAGGCCAACAATTCCCAGGTGACATCAGTTGAAATGAGGGAAGGGTAGCTGTGCACGGCAAAATTCACAGGTTCAGTTGCAAATGTGCATATGGCCTGATTCACAGCATCATTCCTACTCTGTGTTAAGGACCCTAAACCAGTCCTTTCTTATTATAATTATTTTTTCCTCAATAGATAATGTTACTTACCATATGCTCACTAAAATGCAATGGTGCATTTTCCCAAAAAATTGCATTTATTTAAGTATATCTTGAAGTAGAAAGTTATTTAATAGGCACTGAATAAATGATCAATGCTACTAATAATTAACATACATACTTTTTCTTACAAAATTCTGAATATTTTGGTTGTTGTTTTCATTTTTTGTTGGTGGTGATTTGGCTTTTTGCTTTTCTTATTTAGTGATCTTATTATTGTCATTTAATGTCTACAAGAATAAAATTATCAATTTTACTAATTTTTTTTATATTAAGCTCTGTTGAGGATCTCAACCAAATAAATTTCAGCAACAGTAAACGAGAATATGCTTATAGTTTTAAACAGCAAATAGCTAGTAGTGATAGCTACATTCAAGTACATGAAGCACATACTTATTACAGGTCTGATTTCTGATTTTTCTCCTATATCTTATCAGCTTCATCTTCATGGAACTAAGGACAAGAACACTTGTCCTTCAAGTGGACTTCAGCCAAACTACATGTCTCTGAGACAAAACTCTGTTCTTGCAATTCCAAAGCTATTCCACTATTGAAAGATGGACTATTCAAAGAAAAATATACAGAAATATTTTCTTAGCTTTTAGTGGTTTTTAACCTGATGATAAAATCGCTCTTTTCCTTACGGCACTTTCATATATATGTAGCTCTGTTTGAGTCCTTTACATTCTCTTGTTTAATCCCCCTTTTCTCTCCTTCCATCCCCACTTAAAGATTTCTACCCTCAGTATTATTCTTTCTACTTTATTTTTTTAATGTTAATTTTTATTAGATATTTTTCATTTACATTTCAAATGCTATCCCCTTTCCTAGTTTCCTCTTCGAAAGTCCCCTATATCTTCCCCCTACCCAGCTCCCCAGTCTACCCACTCCTGCTTCCTGGCCTTGGCATTCCTCTGTAATGGGACATATAATCTTTGCAAGACCAAGGGGCCTCTCCTCTCTTTGATGGCCTACTAGGCCTTCCTCTGCTACATATGCAACAAGAGACAAAACTCTGGGGGTGGGGTTACTGGTTAGTTCCTATTGTTGTTCCTCTTATAGGGTTGCAGACCCCTTCAGCTCCTTGGTTACTTTCTCTAGATCCTTCATTGGTGGTCCTGTGTTACATCCAATAGATGACTGTGAGCATCCACTTCTGTATTGCTGGTAAAATACAGAAGTGGATGCTCATAGTCATCTATTTTCAAATCATATGTGGTTTGTTTCCCTCCTGAGTCCTCTCCTTAAGGCCACATTTTTTTTTTCTTGCTTGGGCCCCTTCACTGTGTTCTGGGATCTATACAATCACTCCGACATAAATACAATGATATAAAAACTAAACCCTTGCATCCACATAGTAGAGAGAAAATGCAGTGTTTTTCTGAATCTGGACGAACTCACTGAATATATTTGAAAGTTCCATTCATTTTTCTAAAATTTTCATAGTTATACTTTTTATAACTAAATACATTTCTAATGTATATATTATATATACCGTTCATTAATTATTTTTCTGTTGATGGACATCCAGACAAACTAAATTATCTCATTATTGTCTATATAATACCACAGTTGAACATGCATCTTTATGGAAGTATATAGACTCTCTAGGATATATGCCCAGGAGAGGGAAAGAAAACTCCTTAATCCTTTGAATTAAACACCTATACACCCTTAAAAGGATTTGGCATTAACTCTTGCTTCTTCTCAGCAAAAGCCCCATTTTAAACTTTAACTCTCAACTTGACACAACCTAGAGAGAAACTGCCTAGGTCGATTGGTCTGTGATCATGTCTTGTAAATTGATGTATGATAGCACTAAACACTATGTGTTGCACCATCCCTAGATACAAGCTGTTTCAGTATGTTAGCTGAATATAATGCAATATGAGCCAGCTAGCAAGTGACATGCCACATGGTTCCTGTTCTGGTTCTTTGGTTGTAAAATGATTTGTTGGTTAGAGGGAATCCTATGTGGAATTTCAAGCAGGCATGTGATCAAATTTCTGTCCTGACTTTCCTCAGTGATATATGCTGATCAAAACTATGCTAATAAAAAGTCTGTCTTCTGATAATTTGCTTTTGTTAATAGTATTTTTCACAGTAACACCATGGAACTGGAGCAACTCCTAAATCCCTTTTTTATTTGTAGAATTTTAATATAAATATTCACTCTGTAGGCACTTCAATTCTGTAGAAATTGTTGCTGTGTTACCCACAGACCAAGTATATTTTCCTATGCCACTAAACATTTTGTCATATGCACTATTAAGAAGCTATTACTGCAAAAGCTTGGCTTTTCATTGTAAAACCAACAAGACAGGACTGGCAGAGGTAATTGGTCTCTTGGACTGTGCAAAATGTGAAGAATATTTTGTCACCTCTTCTGTCCTCTTCTAAAGCTGTGTCACATTCTAGGCTTGCTTGCTTGGTTGGTAGAGGCTGCACATTAACTTGGATGCAACATTTCTAACATTTTTACAGAAGAAAAAGAGGACATGGACTATGCCAGACATCCATGCACACATACACACACACACACACACACACACACACACACACACACACGCACATACACACAAACACTTACACACACACACAGACACAAACACATACACACAAATACTCACACACACACACACACACACATACACACACACACAAATATATTCACACATAAACAACTAACTGAATTCTCAGAGGTATCATCAGGCTGATAAATCTAGCTTGTGTGAATAGTGAAAATACTGAACATCTCAGCTTCAAGCAGGTATTCAACTTACATATTTCCTAGCTTGCCAAAATTTTTTTTTTGGACAAAAGAAGGTTGCATTCATTCATTTTATCTTATATCAAGACCAATATTTTTTTCTTGGCTGTTTAAATTTTTATTAAATTTTTATTAAAATGCCGGGCATGGTGGCGCATGCCTTTAATCCCAGCACTTGGGAGGCAGAGGCAGGCGGATTTCTGAGTTCGAGGCCAGCCTGGTCTACAGAGTGAGTTCCAGGACAGCCAAGGCTACACAGAGAAACCCTGTCTCGAAAACCCCCCCCAAAATAATAATAATAATAATAATAATAATAATAATAATAATAATAATAAATAGAATAAAATAAAATAAAATGCTTGTTTGTTAGGGGGTTAGTATATTGCACTGGTAAGTAACCTATAGGGCCTCATTTAAACTCTAAGATGAATAATTTCTAAAATTTATTTGTTGTTGGGGTGGAATATATACACTTTGGCACACATAGAGAAGTCAGAGGACACCTTACTAGAGGCAGTTCTCCTTCACTACATAGTTCCAGAGATCAAACTCAATTTATCAGTCTTGGCTACAGATATCTTACTCGTATAGGCATCACTCCATTATCCTGAAAAGGAACTTTTGAAAAGGAAAAGTTTTAAGAAATTTTATTCATCCATGCCTATGACACATTCACCAAGAATAATTATGTATTGTTATCTAATCTAAATATTGAATATTGCATACAATAGCTAAATGCTGATTTTAAGGAGGTTTGCCGTATACTATAACAAATGGAAGAAGGGCAGGCATAGAAAGAATTTAAGGTATAAAACTGCCACAAGTAATTTAAAAATTATGCATTTTCAGAAGAGAAATAAAAATCCTAGTTTAAAGAGGTGAAAATAATACTTTAGTTGTGCGTTGATTTGTAGATATCCTGATCAAACAATTTTCCAGTAAGAAAGCTGAATACTATTCAAGGTATGAAGACTACAACATGCATGAGATGAACAACATAGCACATAGTGGCTTGTCAGTTTCTCTTAGGAAGATTTTAAATATTGCCTACGGCCTTTAACATCCTACATGTAAAATCAAAAGACGTTTGCACAGAAATAATTTCATTTTATCCTGAACAGTATAGTGTTGAGTGTTAGTATTTCTCCTCTCCTGATAGTAGATAGATAGATGATAGACAGATAGATATACATATGTTGATGGCTTTAGATAAATGAAATGCAATTGCTGGGTTAATTCTTTTAGATATTAATTACCAATGGTCAACAAAAGTTGGTCATTACACCCTAGTTTTCCCTCAACAAGGATTATTTTAGAAGATAATATAAATAACACACTACAGAACAAAAACAAGCCAAAGAAGTAGCTTTATTTGGAAACAAAGACAAGAGGTCATGAACTGGTAAGCATCATGGAACAATGCTCAGAAGCACAGTCCAAAAGGCTGTAAAACAGCAAAACATTGGTGCTTATAAGGCATTACAGGAAATAAAAAAAAAAAAAATGATGAGGACATTTGTGTTAATTGGTGAGGGCCTGTGGGTGTAGGAGAAGATCAGGGATGGAGAGTTCCTGTGCTCTAGGTGGGCAGACATGGGAGGACAGCCAGATGCTTTCCCCACGGCCCCAGGTGGGCATCTGGCTGTGTGAAGCCATTGACCCCGCATGGGGTGGACAAGAGGCAGCCCCCACTCCCCGTACCATGTTCTAGGTCACCAGAATCCCATGCTGAATATGGCAGTGGAGCTGAGAACAGAATAGGGGCCCTGAGTTGGCAGTCAGCCCTGGAGATACATGGAGAGAAGGCAGGGGGAAAGAGGGGAGCTGAGTGGTTCCCAAGCAGGTGAGTGTCTTTAGTCTGGGCCTTGATGAACAGAGACACTCTATGGTTTTAGAGCTTTATTGTAGAAAGGCAGGGAGAAAGAGAGAAGATAAAAAGAGAGAGAGACCAGCCATGGCCAAGAGGAGAGAAGGGACAAAGAGAAAGAGAGAAGGAGAGAAAGAATAAGAAAAGTGAAAGCTTAAGAGAGTAAGAGCTTAGAGAGAGAGAGTAAAGAAAGTAAAAGCTTAAGAGAGTGAGGAGGGGCCAAGCAGCCCCTCTTATAGTGGGCTGTGTTATCTTGCTGTTGCTAGGTAACTGTGAGGAGGAGTCTAGCCAGAAGGTCAGAAGCTTGGGACATTGTGTACATGACTGAAAGCTAAGAGCCTTTCCTGTGTGTGTGTGTGGGGGGGGGGGTGCCAGTAACTTCAACAGGAGCCAGGGATCCAGGAGACATGAGGGAACACCTTCAGTCCCATGTAGGTGAAAATTACCACCACTGGGTCTTACTGGGCTTCCAGACCTCAACTCAACTAGAGACCAAGCTGTCTGTGTATAGCCCATTGCCCCACAAATTGGCCTAAAGAAAAGGAATGTTTGAGCTACTCTAGGCTTGCTTTTACAGAACCTAGTATCATGCAACGGAAAATTCAGAATTAGAGAGACACAGAATGACCTTTGTAGTTTTATCCTTATACCCATTTTCTCAATTTCATAATTAGAGAGACACAGAATGACCTTTGTAGTTTTATCCTTATACCCATTTTCTCAATTATAGAGGTGCATAGCTCCCAACATATAGGTTTCTATGAAAACATATATCTTGTAAGGACATTTAGAATTTACAAATTGAGTTCTAATTTTCAGTTAAAAAAACCTTCATGCATTTTTATAGTGAAAGATACAAAATACTAGCTTATTAGTTTACAAAATAATTCTCATATTTTTGAAAAAAGAAACTAAAATGAGGTTGGAGCCATAAAGCAAAAACATTAGTTTAATGACTTTCTAATCAATGTCAGGCACTAATTTCCTGTGTTCATTGTTTAATCTTGACAACAATCCTGGAGGGATGCACTATCACTTCTGTTATAGTTTGCATTTGAAATAATGTAGTTTTCTCTAGGTTCATGCTTCATGTAGAATGAAGTTGGGATTTATTTTTTTTTTTTTTTACATTTATTGAATATGTTCCTGTGAATGTATGAATGTGGGTTAGGGTGTGGACAAGCTCATTAAAGTTTGTCTCCATGACTATATAGATAACACAAATTGGATTTATTTTCTATTTCCTTATAATTTTTTTTACTTTATTATTATTATTTTTTTTTTGGGGGGGGGAGAGAGGTCACAAGTATGAGGTAGCGATATGGAAGGGCTAGTAAATGATTGTGATGGGGTACGTGATTTGAAATTTCCAAAGAATCAAAACAACTTTATATTGAAAAAAAATGTTAAGATAGTGGCTGAGGACAGAGTTCAGTAAGGAAGGTTGCTTGATGAGTACTCAAGAAACTAAAATTGATTTCCCAATACCTATCAAAAAATTCTAGACAGGACAATGTGTACCTATTATCTCAGGTATTGAGACAACTCACTGTGGCTTCTAAATGCCCACTCCTGGGCATTTATGTACTGGGGTTCTCATATATGCACTAGCATATAATACACACATAGACACATATGGAAAGAAGACAAAATCCCTTGTGCATCTAAGTAAGAAACAAAAGTAGAAGTTGTAGGCAATGGATCACAATTTTGAAAGGAGATCCTTATATCTCAATGAGAGATACTGTGTCAGACATAGGGCATGGGAATGGATTAGGGGCTGGATATGCATTTATGTGTTTGAACTAATATATCACCAACAATGACAATTTGTAAGTAAACTCAAAGCAGAAATTTTAGGACTTGCACACTGTGAATGAAGACAAGTCCAACAAATTAAAATTTTAGGATATTGATTATGCTAACCAATTGATTTCAAACTGTCTGAGATATAACTATATATGTGGTGTGAATGTTTACTGGTGATAACATAATTTTTGGTCACCATCTTGTTGTGCCTCTCAGATTTTTTTGTTGTCTTTGAGATTATTTTGCTGATGCTTTTATTAGTGATATCATAGAGTTAAGACAGAAAGAAATGAAAATATCTACCAATTCAGGAATCATATGCAGCCTCCCTGAAATTAAATGAAAATAATATTGAGTAACTATTATATTCAGATTGCTTTCTATCCTGTAGATTCCAAGAACATATTATACAGATTTTAATTTTTAAATAAAAATGCAAAGTAATGGATTTTATAGTGGGATTTTCATACATCAGTTTTATTATTACATTTCCCTCTTCCATTTATTTCCCTTTGACTTTCTCCATAGCTCTCACTCATCTCTGCTTAGCTCCCTTACCTCCTTCAATAATAACCCATTCTGCTTTTTTATCACATGTGTTTTATTACAAGTTTTTTGCTTTCCTTTTAAACCTATTCTCCCCTGATCATCTTCTTTTTAATTTTATGACATAAAGAAACAGATAAGTACACACACACGAGAGAGAGAGAGAGAGAGAGAGAGAGAGAGAGAGAGAGAGAGAGAGAGAGAGAGAGTTCAAACCTTATCTGGAGGGCAAACAGATGTTCATACCTTACCAGGAAAAGATACAGCAGCATGACAAGAGGAAATGTTCTTTGATTTGTAAACCTAATGCAGCAGATGTATTTAATTGAGTATTCACTATATAACTCTTGCAAACATAATCTACTAATAACCTGGGAGTTAATCATTCTGAATTGCACCCATTAAAAACAGAAGCTGTTCTTGAGGGAGCCACTAGAAACAAACAATATAAAGAGAAACCATCATCCTAAATGTGGGCCAACCTTCACCCAGCTGCCTGTTAACAAATGAAACAGAACCGAACACATGGAAGTGAGATGGCTAAGAGGAGCCATGAGATTTATTTGCTTTCCATTTATTTTATTACTTCCAGAAAATAATTAGTAATATATAAAACAAGCTACTTTGTCGAGTTCAGGAAAAATTTTATAGAGCATTTGGAATTTCTAATCACCTATTTTCTGTGGCCCTGTAAAGAGTAAAACTGCATCAAATGGAGTCATAAAAAATAAATAGGTGCATTACTGTGAAGATACTGTGATGCATGTAGAGAAGAAAACTTGAAAACTCCTCAGCTCAAGCTCTACCCAATTAATCTTTTATTCAGATGCAGTATGGAAATAATAGTATATTCCTAGGATAACTTACGTTGGTATTTTGAAAACACATAGAAAATTATATGTAGCACATCAGGAAATCTATCCTTTTCCCGTCTTTCTACAATTTTATTTTTAAAGAGTCACAAAAGTTCTTCAGAATAATATTGATGATGCTATTTATGCAATTTTGAAGTGTATTTCTAATCACATGACAGCAAATATCAATTTGTTTCTCTATACTTAGCAGGATTCTGCTTACACGATATCTCCAAAAAGATTTGATACACAGTAACCACTTTGGCAATGTATTACTGTGATGATTAGCACCCTGTTGTCAATCTTTGATACAACAGTGTTCATCGGGATTTTGTTTGTTTTTCCTTTTCTCACAGCATCAAGAAAAGTAATGAATATAATCTCTAAATTGCTATTGTGATGCTAGGGTGAATGCCTTCAAGTGTGTTACTGTCACAGTAATACCTGCAGCTTCTGTCTTCAGAGTATGGCCTTGGAACCCGCTAATATAGTAGAATACAGGAATTTGATTATTGGCTTAATTCCTTAGAATACTTAGAATATCTTAAGCTGGTTATATTTATATACAAAAACATATATTATTGCAGTTGTGAAGGCATAGAAAGCCTACAGTAAAAGTGTCCAATGAGACATTCTTGAAAGTGTCCATCACAGACTCCTATTTTGGGGGCTTTGTTGACAGATATTATAAAATAGAGCATTTATGATGTCATGAATAGATGTCATTGATTGAAAAGTCCTGGAATTGAGGAGGGAAGGGTTATTGACAGAAGTGTGTCACTGATGGCATGTTCTTGGTTCTTGCTCTGGTTCATTCCTATATCTGACTGCTTCATGACTACCATGAGTAGACAACAAGCTCTACTCATCCAAAACTTTCCTTTCATCACACTCTGCATCACATGACCTGGAAAAAGTGGCAGCTGCTGTCTGTAAGATTGAAACCTCTCAAGCTGTGGACCAAGTGAACACTTCCTCTCTTCAGCTGTTTTTCTCAGAGATTTTGCCACACAGATGAGAGTATGAAAAATCAGAATCTTCTACTGTTGTATACCCTACAGGGTAACAGGAAACAGCTTGACACAGAGCACATTCATAAAAATATGGATTCCAATCACAAAGCAACTATGAAGATTGAATTATCTTCTGAAGAACTCATTGGCTAATATATCAACTTAAGGTAAGGTGGACACATCTAAACTAGAGAGACACAAACATGTGGAACATATTACATACATAAACTCACAACAAAGCTCACAGAGCTAACATCTAAGGGTAAGATTTATTTATTGAACATATACGTTTTTATGTTTCTTTCAACATAGTGTATGCACTATTTCCTTACAGTTTTTATATTATCTACATGATGTAGTTCAGCAAAATTAGATTGATTCCAGTGAAAAACAGAAGGAACCTTAGGGAATTCTTACCCAAACTCCAACATTTCAGGTTATGTTAATGTTATACAAAAAACAAAGGTGCTCTAACTTGGCTAAGATGTGAAATTTTTGTTTGTTTGTTTGTTTGTATTGTTGTTGTTGTTTTGCTTTTTTAACTTTTTTTTAGATATAATGAAAATTTTTAGCAGGGGAAATGCTTACCAAATGTATAATATTCAAGACAATCACATACTATTTTACTTAATCTTCACAAATGGGCCCATTTCTTTGCATCTCATATGGATTTCAATCATATGCCAAATATAATATGCTTAGACTAAATGAAGATAGTACTTTTAATCTTATGAATTTTTAGTTTCTCTCTTCTGTATGACTGTTTTCTTTGACTTGGGTTGGTGTGTACCTCAATATGGATGTCAGAGTACACATTGCAGGTATTGTCTCTCCTTTCACTGTGCATGTCTCTGTACTCAAATTCCATTTGCCAGGATTTGTGCCACATGTTTTTATTTACCCACAGTGGTGGTTTGATTAGGTAAGGCTCCACAGACTGATGTGTTTCAATGCCTGGTCCATGGGGAATGGCACTATTAGGAGGTGTGGTCCTCTTGGAGTAGGCATGACTTTGGTGTCACTGTGGGGTCAGGCTTAAAGGTCTTCTGTGCTAAAGCTACATCCAGTAAAGCACTCAATCTCCTTCTGCCTCCCTTGAATCAAGATGTGAAACTCGTGGCTACTCCAGCATCTTGTACGCCTGAACCATGTCATGTTTCCCACCCTGATGATAGTGAACTGAACCTTTAAAATTGTAAGCCATCCACAATTAAATATTTTTCTTTATAAAAGTTACAAACCCTAAGATATCTACAGAGCCAAGACATCAATCTTAATAAAAAACTTTAGATATTCTTGTTTATAATTTTTGTTGAATTATTAAAATAAAGGAATACATTCATTTGAAAAGGAAAATAATTTACCAGAACCTCTTATTTTCTAACTGTAATACTGATTGTCAACCTACAGGTAATCAAGGATAGGAACTGAATATTCAAGATGAATGTTACTCGGTAAATTAGGGATCTGAGGGGGGCAGAAGGGCAACATCTAAGAAAAATTGTCTTTCATCTCATTTCCAGACATTTTAGTAAACAGATTGTCTACAACCTGGAAGACAAATGCAATCAGCTATTCTAAAGCTAAGCCTTGCTCCTCTGGTCAGGTATTCAACTGTGATTTAAGTTTTATCATGTCTGTTTCTCTCTCCTTCTCATCTACTGCTTTCTCCCCTAATTTTTTCTGGCATCATCTGGTCAGAGATGCTTCATGAAACACTGAATATAACTGATGCCTTCCAAAGTCAACTGTGTAGTATGCCATGGCCCTTTTGCCTAGAGGAGATTCTCCAGTACAATACACGAAGATGGTAATAAAATGTACAGACAGATCCTTTTCTACATTTTGGAGTGAAGATTATTACTTATAAAATATAAAAGTACACTTATATCCTCTTTTAGACACATCACTATTCATTATCCTGTAAAGACATGGACTATGTTTATAGTTGGTCAAAAGCACCTAGGTATTAGTGATATCTTCAGACATTCTTTTCAGGGGACACATAAAGGTAAAACTCCTTGTCACATTCATTGTTTTTTCCATTTGCAATTCTGAGGTTATTTAATTGCATATTTAACTACAATTCACTGAGAAATTAGATTTGGTTAATGTAGTAGTTACATATCCTAGATTTATTTGAGCATGAGTGGTAACCACTAGGATAGATGAGTGTTGGTCCCTACTAATAATTTCACTTTTATCAAAAATATTACATTTGTTAACAAAAATCATTTTTAAAACACTAATAGTACATTTTCTTTCTGTTACAGTTTTATTAAAAATAGTAAACATATTTTATATAGTGTATCTAATTATGATTTCTTCTCCCCAACTCCCTCAAGAGAATACATAGATATAAAAATAACAATAACTGTAAAATAAAATGAGTTAATATGAAAACAAACAATCCAGAATAGGGTAAAACAAACCGACTAAAAGTTGTGAAAGCTGAGGGAGAATCTCAAGTAGCATATATACATACAGAAATATGTTTGCACACCCTGAAACCTCAAAAAACTTTTAGTTATTTATGTACAGAAAGAGAGAGAGAGAGAGAGACAGAGACAGAGACAGAGACAGAGACAGCGACAGAGAGAGGGCTATCATGTTGTCATTGGAAGGTATCCAACCCAAAGCCTTGTATTTTCATCCCAAGAATAAATAACAAGTAATTCTGTTTTTAAATGTTGGCTCCAGGAGAATAATGAACCTGTAGCTGTAAACTAATGGCTTCTTGCATGTGCAAGTTTAAGAGAATCTCCTTAAAGGCTCATCCTTCTCTTCTTAGAAACAAAGTTCAAGTGTCAGAAAAGGGAGTCTTTCAGAGTTGGAATTCTGTTTTGGACTATAGACATGAAATCAAAAAGTTTTCCAAGATTTAAGCACATCCATGAGAATATCTTCCATTTTTGGCTCCCACTAGACTTGATATTCCTATCTCTCAGTTGGTAAATTTCTGTTCTTGACTACTTAAAGGAAATTTTATAAGTCTTTTTTTTCCAATTTTTTATTAGATATTTTCTTAATTTACATTTCAAATGCTATTCTGAAAGTCTCCTCCCCCTCCCCCTCCCTGACCCCCTGCCCACCCACTCCCACTTCTTGGCCCTGGCGTTCCCCTGTATTGGGACATATAAAGATTGCAGTACCAAGGAGCCTCTCTTCCCAATGATGGCTGACTAGGCCATCTTCTGCTACATATGGAGCTAGAGACACGAGTTCTGGGGGTTCTGGTTAGTTCATATTGTTGATCCTCTTCTAGGGTTGCAGACCCCTTCAGCTCCTGGGGTTCTATCTCTAGCTTCTCCATTGTGGGCCCTGTGTTCCATCTTATAGATGATTATGAGCATCCACTTCTGTACAAGACAGCTATATCAGGGTCCCTTAAGTAGGCCAAAATATTATAGTTGTCAATGAGATCCTGTTTTCATCTGATAGTCAACAGATAGAATCCATCTCTGTCAAAAGTCTGGGTGATGTCTCAAATTCCACAAACTTTAGCCATTCCCCAAAGAAAGACTTTTTTTTTAGTCTCAGAAATGAAAGAGAAATGATAAAAAAGAACATTTTGCTTTGATCTGCCCATTCTGAATATTTATTGGCACAGACAGAATAGTAGAAAAGGGAATACCTTATCTTCAAAGTAGTATCTAAATAGTGTATGACAGCCAATTACTGCATTGAGCCAGGTACTTCACACTTTTTACTTCAGATGAGAACAACTGTGGAGCAGAATTTTTCTCCAAAGAAAACTCTTTTTGATGAGAATATTTGTACCTGAGAACTGGAAGGATAGAAATACAATGGGATCACTCCAATCACAGTATGATGTCTTTTCAGGAATCATTTTTCCACCTGATCTTAAGTTTTCAGCCTGTGGTAATATAAACTAATGTATTTAATTAAAAATATGAAACTCATGGGTTGAAAGAAGTAAACACAAAAGAAAATAATGAATAAGAAAATTCCCTACATGCTTAATTAGACTGAAATTAGATTTAAAATATATAATTAGAGCAAATTCTACTTTAGGTCTTTCTTTGAGAAAACACAGATAATGGCCCTTCAACTCCTGCTTACAACATTAAAATAAAAGGAGGTGTGTGTGTGTGTGTGTGTGTGTGTGTGTGTGTGTGTGTGTGTGTTTAGGCCAAGAAGCAAAGTCAGCTGTCCTCTTCAATTGTCCTTCATCTGATTTTTGAGACAGGATCTCTTTTTACTTGAGGCTTGATGACTTGGCTAGGCTTGTAAGTGATCAGAAAACCCCACGAACCTCTTGTAGATGCTTTCATTTGCCCCTTGGTACTGGAATTACTGGCATTTTCTCTTCTATGTTTGGCTTTTCCCACCATGCTTTCTGGGGCTCAATGTCAGATTTTCATGACTATATGCAATTTTTTTACCTTCTGACATGGCTCCCATTGAACTATGGTCTTTACAAAGTAACACACACACTCACCCATAATGTTATTGATGTTTTGTATAACAATGACATTTGATTATTACCACCAACAATCCAGGATAATAACCTCTGCAAAGATTCATTCTGTATTTTCATGTTTTATTAGTTATTACCTACCTAGTGAGGCAAGAACCAAATGTATCATATATCCTATTCATTGGTTAATATACTCTTTCAAGTATACAAATTTAAGAATAGTATTTTGTTGAGCCAGGCAGTGGTGAACACATGCCTTTAATCCCAGCACTTGGGAGGCAGAGGCAGGCAGATTTCTGAGTTCAAGGACAGCCTGGTCTACAGAGTGAGTTCCAGGACAGCTAGGGCTATACAGAGAAACCCTGTCTCGAAAAAAAACAAACAAAACAAAACAAAACAAAAAAGGATAGTATTTTGTTTACAGTGCCATTTAGATATTTTTGATTACTTAACTGCCTGACAGCAATATAAACTGTTAGAAAGATTTTCATTCTGTTTTTGTCCTCTTCATTCTTTAGTATAACCAAGCTGAAAACATCTGCAGGAAAGTTTAGTAGTAAAGCTGTTTAGCTCTATATTTACAATTATAATTATGGCTGACATCTTTTTTTTCCCAACTTTTATTAGATATTTTCTTCATTTACATTTCAAGTGTTATCCAGAAAGTTCCCTATACCCTCCCCGCTCCCGGCCCTGCTCCCCTACCCACCCGCTCCCACTTCTTGGCCCTGGCATTCCCCTGTACTGGGGCATATAAAGTCTGCATGACTAAGGGGCCTCTCCTCCCAACGATGGCCAGCCAGGCCATCCTCTTCTATATATGCAGCTAGAGACATGAGCTCAGGGGGTACTAGTTAGTTCATGGTTATTCTTCCACCTATAGGGTTGAAGACCCCCTCAGCTCCTTGGGTACTTTCTTTAGCTCCTTCTTCCTTGGAAACCCTGTGTTCCATCTACTAGCTGACTGTGAGCTTCCACTTCCATGTTTGCCCAGCATTGGTATAGTTTCTCCCGAGACAGCTATATCCGGGCCCTTTCAGCACTATCTTGCTGGCATATGCTATAGTGTCTATGTTTGGTGGCTGATTATGGGATGGATCCCTGGGAGCCGTAGTCATTGGTTCCATCCTTTGGAATCAGCTTCATACATGATCTCTTTAACTCTTTCAATGTGTGCTTTGTTCTTAATTCTAGGAAGGGGTGACGCGTCCACATTTTGATCTTCCTTCTTCTTGAGTATCATGTGTTTAGTAAATTGTATCTTGGGTAGTCTAGGTTTCTGGGCTAATATCTACATATCAGTGAATACATGTTATGTGAGTTCTTTTGTGAATGGGTTACTTCACTCAGGATGGTGGCCTCCAGATCCATCCATTTGCCTAGGAATTTCGTATATTTATTTTTTTTTTAATAGCTGAGTAGTACTCCATTGTGTAAATATACCAAAATTTTTTTATCCATTCCTCTGTTGAGGGACATCTGGGTTCTTTCCAGTTTCTGGCTATTATGAATAAGGCTTCTATGAACATAGTGGAACATGTGTCCTTGTTACCAGATGGAATATCTTCTGGATATATGCCCAGTAGAAGTATTGCAGGATCTTCCGGTAGTACTATGTCCAGTTTTCTGAGGAACCGTATGGCTGATATTTTATAGAGCAAGCATCCAGATGTGTCACAGAAGATTTGAGATTTTAAGCAGATGTGTCAATATCTACTACACAATTTTTAAATGAAAAAAATAATTTTGTAACAGTCTTAACAGAGCTATATTTTCACAGCCTTTAGTTTCTAGTTGTTCTGTTCCTTGCTAAAGAGAAAATCCAATTTCCTTAAGCTAACTTACAAAAAACAAACAAACAAACAAACAAAACACCAAAACCACCTCATGTTTTTCTCTTTGTATCTTTTCATGTCCAATCATGATAGTAGTTTTTATTAATTGCTATAATAGAAAAATCTCCTGTCGTGTGCCACAGAGAAATTGCCTTGCTATCTGGCTGCTGCAGAAAAGCTTATCCTATATCACCATATACCATGTGTCCTTTTCATATTGAAGAACCAAATAAAATATTTATTGTAAGTCAGTTCATGGTACTTTGTCAAACTAGGACAAGCTAGAAGTGAATCTTATCTTTCCTTCCATTTCTGAATTCAAATTGCAGCCATGTCTATAACCAGTGAAATATTATTTTCTGATTTGTGCAGCAAGCACTGTTGACCACTGATTCATTTCCCCAGCTCTAAGATTGTTTTGAAGTTCCTACTTCAGTCTGCCTTTGAGGAAGTGAAAAGTAAGTGTGACTCACTGAACAACTACAGTCATGTCTTCAAAGTTTCTTTGACTCACATATATTTTTATGAGCCTGCTGTAGTTTACTCAGCTCAGAGTTCCAGGCTACAGACCATCATTGCTAGGAGATCAAGAAGGGAAATCAAAAAGCTTGTACAGTGGCAGTAGCTAATAACAGTTGGACATGTTGAATCCATACTCAACAGTGCAGATAAAGGTATGGATACTTGCTATTGTCTCTGGTCTTCTATAGTCAGGACTACTATCTAGAGAAAAGAACCAACCAGAATGTGCTCTGCTTTCTAACTATCAATATGACCCCCCAGAGATCTTCCCTCTCCATGTCACCCTGATGGTAACAGTTCTCCATAAGCAGTCTTCAAAAACAATTGTAGGTTATGGAAAACTGATATTTAAAACTAACAAGCCCAGAGGAGAAGAGAGAAAGGACACTTCTGAGTAGACATAGTCAATATGTCTACTGTATCTTAGAAATTGAATGAATTTTTCATGACATTTTTATGTCTGGGCAAGCTTAAACCAGCCTTTTGTCTTTGTAAGCAAGTAGAGAGGCAGAAATGAAGATTGCTAGGGGTATACATTCTACACACACACACACACACACACACACACACACACACGCAACTGTATTAGCAAACAAATTCAAAGTCATTAAATTAATCACACGTTTTATGTTAAATTCTAAGAACACCCAATTAGAAAGTAATCATCTTACGTTTGCTAATTTAAGGAGGGATTATTCTACTATACGTTAAATTGTATAAAAGAATAATGATTTACAAGAAGAATGTATCACTACTTTACTTGATATTTATTACCTATTGAGTAAATAAAATGTCAGGTATATGAACACAATATATTAAAGATAACATAGAAGAAGTGAACACGAAGACACCAGATTTGCTTTTGCATTTCAGGTTTCTGTTTTATAAGATTACTATTAGTGGTTGCATTGGAACAGAGCTATATCACTCAATTAATCAAACATGCAACTGTGACTATCATCTAATATTCTCTAAGATCATGTACTATTGGGGATAGTACATCAAACATGCCTTAAGTCAAGTGATAAAATACTACCTCATTTGAAAGTCTCTCTTGACCCTTGTCTTAACTGGTGTGTGACCATGAGCTAGGCTTTTAGGGTCATTTTAATTGCCTCATCTATCAATAATAATTTATCCATAGAATAATTTATACATTACGATTTCAATAACATATCTGTCATTGGTATTTCAGTCCTTAAAGTATTTTTACTCAAGAATGAAGACTTGAGTATGATTTTTAGCCCTTACATTTTTACAATGTAAGGGCTCAAGGGAGGCCTCAGTAATCTAGAGCACTTGCCACTTTCTTGTAGAAACTTGCTCCATTTCTAAGCAGCCATATCAATGACCCATAATTCCAGAAATTCTGATACTGTTCTGTCTTCCTCAACAGCTGAATGCATATTGTGGGGAATTGCAGGCTGGTTTCCAGTCTAGCTGAGGTGTGAACCCTGGTGGTCATAATTCACCTTCATGACAGGGTAGGTGCTCACTCATGCTCCTGGAACACTGGCCCCTACCTAAGTTACCACCTCCCACAGCTCCCACAAGAGAAGCATGGTCAGTAGTCAGGTAGACAATGGCCCAAACTTCTGAACTTCAGGCTAAACTCCTCCCCAGTTACCTAGCAACAGGAAAGACCATAAAAGGGCTGTTCAGCCCCCACCTAGCTCTATTAATGTTATGCTCTCACTCCTTTGTCCTCTTACCTCTCTACTCTCACTTCTCTCTCCTCTTTCCTTTTTCTTTGTCTTCTTCTGTTCTCTCTCTTATTCTCGTTCTCTCTAGCCTCCCCCCCTCTGTCTTTCTACCTTCTCTCTTTCCCCCTAAATTTCTATAATAAAGCTCTTAAACCATAGAGAGTTTCTGCTCCAACAAGGTCTGCTGCACACTCTGGTCAGTGTTAGGAACCTCTTCCTTCTCCCTTTCTCGATCAGAGGCTTAGATGCCCACCCGGGGCCTAGTGGAAAGCGTCCAGCAGCTCTCCCTGTGTCCACCTGCCCAGAGCACAGGAACTCTGGCCAGATGTGGGCTATTTCTTCTCCCCCTTCTCCACCAGGGCCTCCCCAGCACCCCCACCACCACCATTTTTTTGTTCCCAACACATATGGTATGTATGCATGTACTCAAATGCCCAAACATAAAAAGAAAATAAAAAAGATAAATAAACTTTAGAAATATAACAGTTGTGGAAAAGTGGACTCAGGTTGATACTGTTTTTGGGGGGGACTGGCTAGCCAGCCAGTGTAACCTACTTGCCCAGATACAGCTTTTTGAGTGACAGTGCCTCAAAAAAATAGAAGTAGAGAAAGACTGGAGCTATAGCCCAGTGGTAGATTATTAGGAGCACATATGTGGGGCCCTAGGTTCAAGCCCCAGCACTGTTAAAAAAATACAAGGTATATTTCAGCACACACACACACACACACACACACACACACACACAAATGATAAAAAAGAAAATAAAATAAATTCGCTCACATACAATAGGCATTTTGTAATCATGATAACACCAACAACAAAAAAGCTATGTTCATTGTCAATATGTATCCAATCCTTTATCTGAAAGCATTTCTAAATGATCCCACACTATAAAAACACTGAGTCACGTAGTTGATGACACCTATTGGAAAACATTGATTGATTGCTTATTTGACATGATCTAGACTTCCAGAACTTTATATTGAAATGTTCTGCAGAAAAGGGACATTATGTCTCCCATGTACTGTCAAATGATTTGGGAAACATAAGAGAACAGATACCATGATTAGAACTGGTATATAATACAGTTTAAAAATAGAACTATTGGGTAATCTTGATGAAATTAATGTGCAGTACTTTGTAAAACTTTGTAATTTATATTGTTTAATCATCAATATTTCTGCATTTTGAAACTCTCAGTTATTGTAAATTATAGAAAAATTGGTGAATATTGATTTCTTTAAAGTTGCTTTGTTTTTCTCTATAATTCTTATTAGGCAAATGTGAGAAACTCTAAATCTATATTGAATGCTTTTTAGTTCTTTCAAACATTTCTCATATTGTTAATGGTATATATTTTATTATTTTTGTACTGTATTAAAAATGTTATTTACATATGGTAATTTTGAGAATTTTAGATAAAATAATTATGCTTTTCTTGTATATATTTCTGTGTTGTGTTCTGCGATCAGAATCCTCAGCCTTGCCTGTCAAGTTCTTCACCAACAGGGTCAGATACCCAGATCTGTTTATATTTGCAAAACATTCAACAGCCTAGATCCTAATATAATGCACTAAGGATTTAACTTAAGTAAAACTTTGTGGATGCTACAATTTGAATCTTACACACTATATGAAAGCCTGTGTGTTAAAGGCTTGATTCCAATTGTGTTATTAGGCAGTTGTAAAAACATTAAGAGGTAACACTCGATGTAATATTATTTTTGTCATAAATATTGTATTCTCAAATTCTAAAATGTTCTCTCTGATTTTTGTGTGGTGTTCCAATCTCAATCTGAGATGGAGTAAATTTAATCATGTTAGACTCCCCAGTCCATGTCCCATCCCAGGTCCAATGCAGTAAGGCCAATGTGTCATGAGCTGAAGTCTTTGGTCTGTGCATCCCAACAAAGCTTTTCTCATTTCTACATTTTGGTGTTTCCACAAGCACAGAAACCTGACCATTTCACCGGATATTCCAACAGATGTGCCAGCCCTAGCACCTTGCCTGGAAGTAGGACCTATGCATGCTCTTAGCCATCTCCACTGCAGTTTTCAGCAATGCACAGAGACATTTGTTTGGAGTCACAGTTAATTAATTTCCAAACAATGAATCATGAGCATGTCATCCTCATTATGCTTGACCTCAGGAAGTTCTCCACCCCGTTGAGACAGATTGACATGAACAAGGCAGTTTAGGGTACAGTTTTCCTTTTCTTTTTTGCATAGAAATTTCTGTAATTCTCACCAATAAATCTAATTTTAAATGGACAGTTCCCATACATGTTTCTGTTTTCACTTATCAAACACAAATTCATGCCATTCTAAATCAATGATGTGGAAAACTGTTATATTCAGTAGCCTGTAGATTTTCAATATGACTCATTCTCATCCCCTCTTATCTGCAGACACATTATAAAAAGAAAATCCTGTCAGAGGAAGAATTTTTAAAAATCATGTGTGTGTATGTATGTGTGTGTGTGTTTGTGTGTGTGAGTTGGGGGTGCTCAACTGCACTATACATATGTAGGTATCAGAGAACATCATTGGATGTTGTTCTTCACTTTCTACCTTGAGTCGGGTCTCCTTTTGTTGGGTCATCATTATATATACCAGGCTAAATAGCCTGTGACCTTTTGGGGAGTCTCCAGACTTAACTTCTTAGCTCTCTGTAGGGCACTGATGTAATGCACTTCTGTTTACTGGCTTGCTTCCCTTGCCTTGCATATCTTGTTTTCTTATATAATCCAGGACTACTTGCCAAGGGGTGAAACTCCCACCCCCCAAGGCAGTCTGAGCCCTGCCACATCAATCATCATTAATCAAGAAAATTCCACACAGAGGTTATCTCTTTCCAGATGAATCATAGATTCAGAAATACTGTTTAAAACTTTTTCTTTATGGTTCAGTTAGCAAAGTATGGGACATGAATTCAGATTTAAGAACCAGAACTGGCCACTTTCTCTTACAAGACTATCTGTAAGAATATTTCTAATGTACTTATATATCTTAAAGTACTGGGCACAATTGAAATCATGTATTCTTGAAGTTTAGGTATGGCTCAACTGGTTACTTAAGAGACATATTGCCTAATTTGTGTTGCTTAACTTGTGATATGTTTTTGTTTCATTTCTTTTCATTTTGTTTCTTTTTTTAAAGTTCTTTTTCAAAGTATTTTAAAATTTTATTTATTTATTTATTTATTTATTTATTTTACATTATAAATTTTATTCCCCACCCACCCTGTTACTGCTCCATATCCCATTCCTCCTCCCCACACCCCTGTCTCCGCGTGGATGTCCCCATCCCACCCCAACTCCACCTGACCTCTAAACTCCATGAGGTCTCCAGTCTTTGGAGGGTTAGGTGCATCATCTCTGAATGAACACAGACCCCACAGTCCTCTGCTGGAGTGTGTGTGTTGGTAGTCTCTTATCAGCTGGTGTATGCTGCCAGTTTGGTGGTCCAGTGTTTGAGAATCTTGGAGGTCTAGATTAATTGAGACTGCTGCTCCTCCTATAGTATCATCCTCCTCCACAGCTTCTTTTCATTTTTCCCTAATTCAGTAACAGGGGTCAGCAGCTTCTGTCCATTGGTTGCATGCAACTATCTGCCTCTGACTCTTTCAGGTGTTTGATAGGTCTTCTGGAGTGTGGTCATGCTAGGTCCCTTTTTGTGACCACTCAATAGCCTCTGTGATAGTGACAGGTTTCAGGACTTTCCCTTGAGCTGGATCCCTCTTTGGACCTGTCCCTGTACCTTCTTTTCCTCAGGGTCCTCTCCATTTCCATCCATATAATTCTATCAGACTGGAATAATTATGGGTCAGAGTTGTGACTGAGGGATGGCAACTCCTTCCATCATTTGATCGCCTGTCTTCCTGATGGAAGTGGGCTCTATAAGTTCCCTCTCCCTACTGTCAGGCATTTCATCTAAGTTCCTTCCCATTGAGTCCTGAGAGTCTCTCACCTCTCAGGTTTCTGGTGAATTATGGAGGGTTCCCCCAATCTCCTACATCCAGAGGTTGCCTGTTTCTATTCTTTCTGCTTTTTCTGCTTACCCCTAGGGCAAGCATTCCTTTTCCCCCTACTCAATATCACATCATGTCCAACCCCCCTCCATCTACTTTCCCTCCAAGGTCCCTCTTTCCCTCTCACTTGTAATTGCTTTCTTCTCCCTCCCAAGTGGGACTGAGGCTTTCTCCCATGGCACTTTAGCTTGTTGACATTTTTGAGTTCTGTGGCCTGTATCTTGGGTATTCTTTATATTTCTTTCTTTCTTTCTTTCTTTCTTTCTTTCTTTCTTTCTTTCTTTCTTTCTTTCTTTCTTTACTTATTTACTTATTTATTTACTTACTTACTTATTTGACTGATATCCACTTATTAGTGAGTACATACCATACATATCCATTTGGATCTGAGTTACCTCACTCAGGATGATATTTTCTAATTCCATCCATGTGCCTGCAAAACACAGGATGTCCTCATCCTTAATAGCTGATTAGTATTCCATTGTGGAAATGAACCACATTTTCTGTAACCATTCTTTCATCATGGGACATCTAGGTTGTTTCCAGCTTCTGGTTATCACAAATAAGGCCACTATGAACATATTTCAATATGTGTCCCTGTGGCATGTTGGGGCATCATTTGGGTATATTCCCTGGAGCAGTATAGCTAGGTCTTCAGGTACATATATTTCCAACTTTTTGAGCAAACTCCATATTGATTTTCAGAGTGGTTGTACAGTTTGTAATCCCACCAGCAACGGAGGTGTATTCCTCTTTGTCTACATCCTCACCAACATGTGTTGTCAACTGAGGTTTTAATCTTAGCCATTCTGATTGCTGTAGGTGGAAACTCAAGGTTGTTTTGATTTGCATTTCTCTAATCACTAAGGACTTTGAACATTTCTTAGTTTAGTTCTATACCTTTTTTTTTTTTATTGGGTTGTTTGCTTTTTTGGTGATTAACTTCCTGATTTCTTTATATATTTTCGATATTAACTCTATATCAGATGTTAAGCAACTAAAGATTTTTTCCCAATATGTAGGTTGCCTATTTGTCTTATTGAATATATCCTTTGCCTTATGGAAGCTTTCCAGTTTCATGAGGTCACATTTATCAACTCTTGATCTTAGAACCTGAGCCATTGAAGTTCTGTTTAGGAAATTTCATCCTGTGCCAATGAATTCAAGGTTCTTTCTTTTCTATTACATTCAGTGTATTGGTTTTATGTTGATGTCCTTGATCATCTTGGACTGAAGCTTTGTAAAACTTGACAAATATGAGTCTATTTTGTTCCACTTACAGACAGCCAGTTAGACTAGCACCATTTACTGAAGATGTTTTCTATTCTCCAAAGTATATTTTTGGCGTCTTTGTCAAAGATAAAAAAAGTGTGGTTTTATTTCTGGTTCTTCAATTCTATTTCATTGATCAATGTGTCTGTCTCTGTACCAATACTATGCATTTTTTATTGCTATTGCTGTGTAGTAAAGCTTGATGTCAGGGATGGTGATTCCACCAGCTGTTCTTTTATTGTTAAGAATTGTTATCACTAGTCTGGGGTTTTTGCCTTTCAACATGAATTTGAGAATTGCTCTTTCCATGTCTTTGAAGAATTGTGCTGGGATTTTGATGGGGATTGTGTATATGATCTTTCTGTAGTTTTGCTGTTATTGAAGAGCAGCCTTAGGCCATGGTGATCTGATAGGATGCATAGAATTAATTCAGTCTTCTTGTATCAGTTGAGAATTGTTTTCTGATCAATTATATGGTCGATTTTGGAGAAGGTACCATGAGATGCTAAGAAGAAGGTGTATACTTTGTTTTCAAAGTAACCTGGATGCTTGGGTTAGGAGTTTTTTATATTTTGAATTTTCTTTGACAGTTGTGTCACCCTCTTCTATGGTATCTTCTACACCTGAGAGTCTCTCTTCTATATCTTGTATTCTCTTGGTAATACTTACAACTGTAATTCCTGACCTCTTTCCTAGATTTTCCATTTTTAGATTTGCCTCCATTTCTGTTTTCTTTATTGTTCCTACTTCCACTTTTAGGTCTTGGATCACTTCATTCATTTCCTTCACCTGCTTACTTGTGTTTTCCTATATTTCTTTCAGTGAGTTGTTGACATCCTTCTTAAAGGACTCTATTATCTTCATGAGTTAGGATTTTAGGGCAGATTCTTGATTTTCAAGTGTCTTGGTGCATTCAGGGCTTGCTATGGTGGGAGAACTGGGTTCTGATTATGTTCATGTATTTTGGCATCCATTGATTATGGTCTTGCACTTGCCTTTCACCATTTGGATATCTCTGGTGTTTGTTGGTCTGGGTGACTGTATGGAGTCTGCTTCTTTTATCCCATATTGCTTCGAGTCTCCTGGTAGGCCTCGTCCCAGACTGTATCAGACCACCTGTGGAGCCTTCCAACTTAGGGCTCTTCACAGGGGCAGAGAAGCTCCTGATCTGTTGCCTTGGCTGCAGTAGAACTCCTGGGAAGCCTTCAGACTGTTGGATCTTCAGTCAAGCTGTTGTCCAACTGGTCTGAGTGCAGTGGGTCCTCTGTATATGGTGTCTTCACAGGAGCACACCAACCAGGAATATGCCCCAGCAGAGACTACCAGAAGGAATAGGTGGAAGGGATGGAATGGGAACTGTATTCCAGAGGGAGGAAGTTTTGGTGGGTGATGATTCTTGAGTCCACCAGACTCCCTGCAGCAGCTCCAGCACTAGGGAGAGGGAATGGAGGAAGGGATTCCACTCAGATGACATTTGTGTACTCCACAACAGCAGTACCTGCTCATTTTTTACTTTCATGGAGAAAATTGCTCCCCACTTTAAACCAGGTGGCCTCAGCTTGCAGCAGGGTTCAGTCAGAGAGGTCTCTCTTTTTGGTCCACTTAATTGTGGCCCGTCTGGCAGGAAGTGTATCTGGGTTCCCATTTTGGAGAGTATGCCGCACCTCCACAGAGGGTAAGGAGAGTCTGGGGTGACCCTAAATGAATGAGATACCTGACTCTTCCCTAAGTCCGCTGTTCTTCAGGTATCTATGAATACATTTTGGTGCCAAGGTTTCTTAAACCTAAGATCTTTTCTTGAAAATGGGGCTATCATCTTGGAGGACTGAGTGTTGAGCACATGTGTCCACCAAGAATTAAGTGGTTTCCCCCTCCACTCTCAGAGGTACCCTAAGTTCAGGGGGGTGGTCTGAACTCCATCTCCTCTAATTACTCTCTTCACACAGTGCCAAAAATTTTGCCATTTGGGGGTGTCTTTCCCAAAGAAAGCCTAGTATTTCCTACTCCCGGTGTCTGTCATATATAGATAGATAGGTAGATAGGTAGATAGGTAGATAGATAGATAGATAGATAGATAGATAGATAGATAGATAGATATAGTCAGAACTCATTGAAATTCTTGTTGCTAAACAGTATTTATTTTTCCAAACATTTTTAATTCTCTGTCTTCGTCTTTGTCTTCCTCTTTCTCCTCTTCCTCCTCTCTCTCTTTGTCTTTCCCTCTCTCTCTCTCTCTTCGTGTGTGTGTGTGTGTGTGTGTGTGTGTGTGTGTGTGTGTGTGTGCATATGTATCTGTGTGTTGTCAGTGAAGTGCTAGCAGAGACCAGAAGTGGGCATGAGAATCCATGAAGCTACAATTCCAGGCTGAATTGAGCTGTCCAATGTGAGTGCTAGAAACCAAACTCCAGTTCTCTGTGAGACCAGTGGGTGCTCTTAAACACTAACCATCTTTCTTACACAAAGGGTTTTCTAGTAGCATTTTGAGCTTCTTATTCCCACCTGATTTTGGCTTTAACATCTACCATAAAGCTAAGCCTACGTGATGTCCCAATTCTTGAGTCTGATAAGCTGGGAAGTACTAAAGAGGAAACAGTTCTGAGGAGCAAACTGGAATAAATCAAGACTAAAATAGTGATAAATCAAGACTAAGATGGAAAATAGAAAATGACTGTAACAAAGCAACTCCTGTTGTAGTTTCTACAAAATCTCTGTAGTGATCTCCATGTTCAGCATATTCTACAGGATGTTCATAATGCCAGCTGGACTCTGATCAATTCCACCAAACCAATAATCACCTTTTAAAGGAATCATCCTGAGACAGATTCAATAAGCTCCAAACTGCACACTTCAGGGTTCTCTCCTGAGACCCCAATTAATAGTTCCAAATAGTATTGTTCTGCCTATAGTATCTGGTGAAGTCAGTTTTCTCTCCATATGTCTCCTAAGATCACACGTCTCTTCACTAGAGACTACAAAGCTCCCTTAAGAAACATCAAAAGCAGTGCAATAGACCACTAAGATGGTTAAGATTGACAATTTATGTCAGCTAGAACATCCCAGGAGTCAAGACTCTGAGTTAGTCCATCCATTGCATATTATCTAAATTAAGCTAGAGTTTGGATATACTTGTGAGGAATTATGTAGATTAAATTGAATTGGGAAGATATATTATAACTCTGGGCAGCACCTTTCTATGTGCTTTGGTCCCAGACTAAATAAAAAACACAATGAACCAAGCACCACACACACACTTCTAGTTCGTGACTGTGGATGCAATGCAAATAGCTTCTGGTGCTCTTGCCACCATGTCTCCCAACTCTATGATGAGGAAGCACCTTTGAACTGTGAACAAAGATGATCTTTTCCTCTCTACATTGCTTTTTTACAGGAATTTTATCAGAGCAGCAAGATGAGGAATTACTGTAATCTTAATGTTAAAGAGAATCTATTAGTGGAAATAGTTTCAAAATCCAAGGAACAGTATCCTACACTGGAAGGACTAAACAGTGAAGTGAAACCACAAAATAGGAACAAAAGGCATTCTTTAGTTGCCCAAATTTTGAGAAAGGGTCACTTCTGTGACACTGACTAAGAACACACTCCTCAAGACATTCTCAGCATTCCTCACTTTCTGTTCTGTTTTTTACCTTTTCAAAATACTGGAAAAGGTCAGATTTCCTATTCACATTTGTAGCTCCATTTCTCCATCTGAAAGAGCAGATTCAGCATGTAAACACAAATATAATAGGAGAACAATATGTCAACTGCTTTCAAGCCTGGCAGAAATCATTCAAATTGAAATCAGGACAAGTTTTAACAGCTTTGCTTTGTTCTGCTTTAGTTTCTGATTTATTACTTTGCTCCCAACAACCTTTCCATCCCATTCTCTGTTTGTTCATCTTTAAAACCACGGGCATCTGGCAGAAGTAACTCTTCTATTCAGTGGCTATAGAAATTGATTTGCAAAATTTTCTTTTTAACGTCCTTTCTCCTTCTCCCTTCTCTCTCTCTCTCTCTCTGTCTCTCTCTGTCTCTCTCTGTCTCTCTCTCTGTCTCTCTGTCTCTGTCTCTGTGTGTGTGTGTGTGTGTGTGTGTGTGTGTGTGTGTGTGTGTGTGTGTAATAAACCTGTATATGGAGATTACAGAAAAACATTGTGGAACTTTTGAGAGTTGGATCCATCCTTCAAGCATGTTGGTTCTAAGCATGTAACTCAGGTCCTCATGTCTAATGGAAAATAACTTCCCAAATTTACTGAATTTCCATAGTAGAATTATGACATAATGTGAGATCTATCCTTTCATTCTCACTGTGGTCTTATCCTTCTGCAGTTGTTGGGGAGTAGCTTATTGAAAATTTTCCAGTTTTTCAAATCAATTAAGGTTTAGACTGTGCCTGCATGTGTGTGCACATTATGCCAAACAAATTGTTTCTAGAGATAATTTTTCAGAAAACTCCTATGGAATAGACAGAGTCCAACATTAAAATTTACTCTGGGGAACCATGATATGCCACCTTCAAACATGAATATTTACCACAAGGTATATTTTCAGCTGATTCATTTGGGAAGGCAAACATGAGAGCAACTCTGGAAATAGTGTCAGTCCCTTCTCTGTACTATATATTTATACCTATAGAAGAAGCATCATTTGTAGAGGTGCCTGCCCCACAGTGCCAAGGAAAAAGGGATGGACCTAAATTACTAGAGATTCAACAATGAATATCCATGGGCAAATGTCACCTGGAGAACATTCTCATTTCTCTTCCACACTAAGCTTGTCATTATTTTCCCTTACTAGGCTGTGAGTTTTTACAGAGCTGGCTATACATATTTTATTTATTCTTCCCAGTTCAATGTGATTGTAATTTTTCATTATCAGGATGAAAAAATGTTTCATTCTTGAATGATTTGATAGTTAAGTTAGTTGAAATAAACTGATAATAACAACATTAAAGAATGGAATCTACTTTATATGTCCTTGCTTCCTTTCTTAAGAGGTAATATAGAGGAAAGGACTAACTCTTGTGGGTAGGCTTAACACCTCACATTTTCCTTCTGAAAATCCCAGCCCATATTGCAGTCACTATAACCTGCTATCAGATTCAGCTGCATCTGTCCACCTTTGTGAGCCTTATGTAGAAAAATATATGTTTTAGTTAGGGTTTTATTGCTGGGAAGAGGCACCAACTAACAACATTGACTCCTTTACAGGAAAAAAAAAAAACTATTTGGATCTCTCTTCCAGTTTCAGAGACATAGAATGTTAACATCATGGTGGTATGCATGGCAACTTGAATGGCAGCTGGGAGACAGATATGATTCTGGAGAAGAGCCAAGATTTTAATATTTGGATCAACACACAACTGAAATAAACAATGAACTATTTTTTCCTGACTTGAACTTCTGAAATTTCAAAGCCCAGCATCATTTCTCCAACAAGACCACATATCCTAATATCAGTAGGAGATGTCATTGCTAAGCATTCAAACATATGAGCCTATGGGGGCCAATCTTATTCAGTCCATCACAACATAGCTATTTCTTTTCTTCTTTCTTTTCTCTTTAGATGCTAGACAGAGCCTAACTGACTAAATATGATGGCTTTTGTTATCAACTCTTCGAATATGGAATCACATACCCAAGCTGCTGGGTACACCTATGAGGAATTTTTATCAAATTAGCATATTTGAAGCACAAAGATACAACCTAAATCTAGGCCCTACCTTCTAGTGGAAGCCCAGATTAAAGGACATGGAACAAGAAAACTTTTCTTTTGGACCATACCTACTTATTTTTCCCGTGAGTGCAGCATTTACCACTGATATCAGAACCAACTTCTTTAGATTTAGAAAAAGTTAGTTGTTGTCTAGATCTCCATTTCCAGACTAGAATAGTTGAGATACCCAGCGTTGTGGACTGAGCAACTATAGGATTTCTGCCCTTTCAAGCATGAGTTAGCTTGCATTTTATAAACCAATGTAGCAAATCCCATATACAAATATTATTTCTGCTTGCATAGAAAACCTTATTAACACACTAAGGTTTCTTTCGTCTTTGAAGGCTTCCATCCATGAACTGGCACTGTCTGCCTTCCATGCTTCTCTTTTCCATTTTCCTCCTCTAGGCAACTTCAAGTTTCCAGCATGCTGCTTTTTGTGTTTCCCTTTAAACTCTACTAAGTAATCTTCAGTTTTCTGTTTGAGCCCATTTTTTGCCCTAAAATTTCCAATTTTGTCCATTTTTAATTTCTTTTGTTAATTAAATCTAATGGCCAAAAGAGGAGACACTTGCTTCTCAGGTATATATATATATATATATATATATATATATATATATATATATATATATATATATTTGCTCTTCTAGAACTTTTCAAGATTTCCTATAACTATTCTCTCTTGTCTTGTCTTATTTTATTTTATTTTTTTTTTGATTAACTGAGATAATCCTTCTGTTCCTTCATCCCTAGATGGCAGAGAGATTAGAAGAGGGGGGGGGAGAAAAGCATGTAGGTTAATTACAAGCATGAATTTGTCATAGGAAAATATGTTCTCACAAATACAATGAGACTTAAGAACTTCTGAACCTTTATTATGTGACTGTGAAGTTGGGGCGTTCAGCAATCACAAAGATAGATATTCTTGCTGCTTGAGTTTGAGGCCAGCACCTTGACTGGAGGTAACAATAGATTAGAGCAATCCACATTGCCCCAAAGGAAACCAATGAAAGAAGTCAATGATAAACTGAAAGAGCCTATTGTGCTGGGAGGCATAGGGAGAAACATTAATGGCTACCTTGCAGTTTGAATCAGGAACAAAACAAAATTCTGCTATTAGAGTAGTGAGGGTCAGAGCCTCTTCTCTAGCAGTGCTATCAAGCCAGGCTTGATGACCCATCTTCAATAGACTAATTGCAAAGTCATAGTGAAAATCAGACAAAAGAGATCTATTCAATGTGCCAGAAAGTTTACCACCAGAGGTAACTCAGCAACAAACCCCCAAAATAGGATGTAAAGAAAAATAGGTAGCAGTCACCTCAGTTGGACCACAAAGTGCTAAAAGTCTACAAAATAGGACATGAGCAGCAATAGATACTAAAGGTCTCTAACTGTGCCTGCTCAAAGTAACTTTAAGGTCCTGGTTAGGGATTCTGTGCACTGTGACACTTTTTCCTATGAAACCTCTCAATTTTTTAGGAACTTAAATAATACACATATTCTTCAGTCTTACATATTTGTTCATAACAGAAAAGACTTTGGGTAAAATAGACTTCCAAAAAAGCAGGCCCCTTTTCTAGAAGTGCCCATTTTGGAGGAGACAAAGAGGAGAGGATGCTGAAGAGAAAAATAGAAGCCCAAGGATGGCAGGGTTGAGTCTGTAAGTGTTTTTATTTAAACCTCTCTTTGTCTATGTAGGTGTTCATTCTTCCTTGTCTGTTCAAAACAAACTGTGTTTGAATGATCACTGTGTCTAGTATGAATTCTTTCCCTTTGTGAGAAAAAAAATACTACTGCTGAGGGAGAAGCCAGAGTAATCATATTGGGAAGAGGAGCAAAGACATCCTTTTAGCCTCCAAGGTGAACATTAAGGGCCAAAATGAGGCTGGTGTTTCAATAGAGGGCAAGGATTATGCATTGGCTAGTTTTCCCTTGGAATGTCTGGTTCTTCCCTTCACTAGTATCAGCTGCACTCCAGTTGTCTCTCCAGCAACGTAATTTGAGGAGTTGTAAATCATTCTCTCTCTCTCTCTCTCTCTCTCTCTCTCTCTCTCTCTCTCTCTCTTTATTTTAAGATTTATTAATTAATTTATTTAATATATGTGAGTATACAGTGGTTCTCTTCAGACACTAGGCTGGGCATATGTTTTGTGACCCTGATATATCAGAAATGAAAGAAAAGTCACATCTATGTTAATGATTCTACTGGGTTTATTGGCTGATTAGATCTTCATGGTTGTGGAGAGTTGGAATGTCATAGGTCCAGAAACAAATTATCTTGGACAATCTTTAATCCTTTTAGTAGAAACTTGGGGTTGATGCTTGTATATAACCTAACTGCTTTTCACTTATCAGGTAAAACCTTTTGAATATTTAACTACATAGCAGACCATTAGCATACACCAAACCCAAAACTAAGGGCATCACCAGAAAAAATTCACATACTATATCAGAGATTTGTCATTTTTTCTAACCTGCCTTTCCAATTGAACCAAAATTTTATATATATATATATATATATATATATATATATATATATATTTGGTTTTTTCGAGACAGGGTTTCTCTGTGTAGCCCTGGCTGTCCTGGAACTCACTCTGTAGACCAGGCTGGCCTCGAACTCAGAAACCCGCCTGCCTCTGCCTCCCAAGTGCTGGGATTAAAGGCGTGTGCCACCACACCTGGCTTAAAATAATATTTTTTAAATGAACCTTGAATTATTGACTACATTTCTCTATTGATTATTAAAGTACATGCCAAAATTTTATATTGATATATTATTCAAGGCAATTTGAATCTATTGTTTGGGGCCATGGTTAAACATGCTATGGTCAGAGTAAAAGATCTCTTGTTCTCTTTGATGTGAGAGTTCTATTTGACATCAGAAATATTAAAACCAAATGTGGAATCTCAAGGATGAGCCATGTTTCACAAGAGGCCTTTATATCATATTTTTATTCTTTCAAGATATTTTGGAGTTCAGAGGCGCTAGGAGAAGCCATAGACTTACACAATATTCAAATCAAATTAAATGAATTTATTTTTACTGCTAGAGGAAGGATGGCAGCCTTAGAGATAAACAGTATTTTGTGGAGAAGGAGGGCTAAGGTGGGATATTTGTTAAGTTGTATGTTTTACAACTACCCAGGGATCCACAGCTGGGGAGGAAAATTATTTCAGTTCCCTCAGTTGTTTCTTATGTTCCTAACATATAATAATAAAATAGACCATCTTTTCCTTTGCCCAAAGTGATAAGCAGATTTTACAGAAGCAATGTTTATACCCCACGGGCTATCATTCTATTCTAATCTCATCTGCAGGATAGTAAGATCCTCCAGGATCTTAAATGCCCTTAAGTGAAACCTAGTTCCACAGTAAGTTGATTTAGCAATCATAGGGGACTTTTGCAAATTATTACTAAAGTCAGGTCATTCCTCTTAGTCTCCATTGCCTCTATCAGAAAATCCCAAGAACCTCTGCTTACAATATTCACTCTCTTTTCTATCCCAAAGTTCCAATTTCTTCTATAACCTCCTGAAAAACAATATGAACAGATTCTTCAGAGAAAACCCCAATTGCTGTACAAAACTCTTCATTACTTTTCTCTTCTGTGATAAAATACAATTAGAAAAAATGAGTCTTATAAAAGAAATAGTTTATTTTCATTTGTAGTTTCAGAGGGTTAAGTGTCCATCATGGCAAGTGGGAAGCATGGTAGCAAGAGGCCAGTATTTGTACAAGGAAACTGTTAGATCACATCTTTAACTCTTTAACTGCCAATGTAAAACAATACAACTAGAAGTGAGATGAAGATATAAACCCTAAAAGCCTACTCTTAGTGACTTCCTTCAACAAAGTCATACCACCCCCTGAAATAGGAATACCAAATGGGACCACATATTCAAATACCCAAGTTAATGAGGAATATTTCTCATTTAAATTATCATATACTTTCCACTATGCAGCTACAAGTGGAATTAACTCAAGATACCATTAGCTTCTGCCAGGCAGTGATGGTGCATGCCTTTAATCCCAGCAGTTGGGATGCAGAGGCAGGCTAATTTCTGAGTTTGAGGCCAGCCTGGTCTACAGAGTGAGTTCCAGGACAGCCAGACCTACAGAGATAAAACAAAAAAGAAAAACCAAAAAAACAAAACCAAAAAAAAAAAAAAATACCATTAGCTTTCATCAACCCAGAAGTTAAGAATATTATCATATAATATCTTAAACCTAGAGTTTTGTACAGTTTACTATCACTAACCTAAGTGATGTTTTCATCATAGTATTAAAAATGCCCTGAAGTATGAATTACTTTTATTTGTATGCCTATGAAATAATGTATAAATTTCCATATTAGAACTTGAGTTTTTGGATAACATGAATCCACATATACCAAAGTCACTCATATTCCACTCAAAATAAATGATCTCAATCCCTTTGAGGTGAGAGCTATGTTTCTATTAAGATCTGACATAAAAATCTCCTAAATTATCAGAGTAAAACAATTGAAAAATAAATTTAAAAAGAAGGAAAAAAGAGGAAAGGAAAAAAAGGTAGAGAAAAAAATCTAAAGACCTTATCTTATTGGGCAATGGTTTGATTTATAAGATGACAAGTTAGAGGGTACAGACAATTCATTTACTTGTTGGTGTAAATATATGTCTGAGAGGCAGTTTGTATTCTACCTTTAACTACATCAGTATTTCTCAGAGAATTCATGCAGATGCATGTTAATGGATTTACCAGAATGTTCATTCAGGATAGGTGAACTTAGTCAAAATAATAGATGCTAATAAATCTGGATGTGCATCAACGTAACTGTGATTATAATTCAGAATGCTTCAGTCTTACTCTGACTTGTATGGATTTGATGAGTGCCATAGCCCAAGTAATTCATAAGAAACTGATCTGGCTTGTCTTAGGGTTCTAAAGTTTAAAAATTCAAGGGTGAAGGCATTGTCGTGTGGTGTCTTGTGAGTTCCTTCTTGTGTTATTAAAGGTATTAAAATAGAGGTCTAGACTTGGAGTTTGAGAGTGGAGGGAAAAGAGAGACAGAGAACCCATATCACATCCATGATTGTCTCTTGAGAGGACTTTGCTATTTATCTGTTCATGATGGTGGATGGAATTTTTAAATGGTTTGATTTCTTTCAAAACAGAAATGTAGGGAGAAATATTTCAATAAAGGCACCCTCTACAATTAGATCACTAGAAAATAGCTCTTGAGACTTCATTCAGGTTTCACAAATGTTTAGTAAGAAAAGTAATGATCAAACCACCATGGCTATGTGACACTCAGGAGAGAGGCAGAGGCTGCAGTAAAAACAGAATCCATTCTTTAGTGTTTGTGGGAGATTTCATCTCAGTTTGGGGGGATGCACATGTGCATGTGTGAGTTTGCACATGGAGGCCAGGGAACAGCTTTGATTATCATTCCTAAGTGCCTGCTACCTCTGAGACAGGCTTGCTAGTGGGCCTGGAGTTTCACTAAACAAGACAACCTAGCATTTAAGTGAGCTTGCTGGGATCTTCTGCTTCCACTTCTCTTCCCCTTGCTGGAATTATGAGTATGAACCCATATGTCCAGATACTTGAGAGGTTTCTTTAGTTCCAACTTAGAGCCTGCCACTTGCGTTGCACTTTTTCAGCTAAGCTACCTCTGCAGTGTTTAATTCAAGTGTTTTCATAAGATTTTAAATACAAGATTATTTCAAACTGTCTTAAATTATTGAGAACAAAATGCTCCCCCCAACCCTCACCAAAATGTTGGGTCTCTATTTTTAAGTAAAAATTACACTTATATTCCATCCTACATAAAAAAAGTGACATGTTTACAATATTCTTTTGATCGTAGTGGGTTTGTATAAAAAGGAAGCAAGATATTTTATGGTTCATACTTAGTGATGTGTTTATACATTCAGAAAGTTGTAGAAGCCAACTTCATTATAGATTTACACAGCTCATAAACTTAAAGAGTGTCGTGTATTTACCCCTCTTTGTTGTTGTATGCTTTTAACTACAATGACACCATGAAAAAAGAAATCACTATGCGAATGTCCCAGAGGTTTACACCAACTTCAATTATACATGAATTAGCAGAAGTGCATTCATAGTTTTATTCTATGGTGTAGTGGAACACAAGTACTTCATAAAGTGTAGCCATGCAGCAAATTTGAGCTCATTTTAGAATAAATAGCACATTGATACTACTTGTGTAATTAAAAGGAAATGTGGAAATTTCCCCATTGTAAGCATATTTTCAAGACCCACACTGGTCTCTAAAGTGAGTAATCTTTCATTACAAAGGAAGCTGGTAAGGTTCATTTTCCGTTGGTTTAATCTTCCTCTTCTTATACCTCAATTAAAAATATTAATGCTTATTTAGAGAAGTCTTAATCACAGGCTTGGAGCAAGCAAAGAAGCCTCCATGGAATTTCCAGGTAATTTGTTTAAATAATACATTTACCTCAAGCTCTTCCTTCTGGATCTGTTGAAAAACTAGGGCTGCACTAAAGGAGACATAAAATCTGATCCTTGATTGTCTTCAGTTAGCATGCTCACCAAAATTTGACATTCTCAGATCTCTTTTCACAATTTCTTTAATAAAAGAGATGCAAGTAGAAGGTGTATGTGGAACCTCCTTCCTCAGCTCCTGAGTTCAGACCTGCTGCCTCTGAAGGCAGGCCATTTACAGCTTAGCTCTCCAGCTAAGCCTGGCTTCCATTGTTACGCTAAACCACACCTGAACTTCTCTGGAATCCTGCTACCTCCCTGTCATGTCCTACCCATGTCTGCCTTCAGCTGAAACATTCCACAGTGCCCTGGAGACTTTGGAATGATTCCAGGTGCCTGCACAGAACTGACTATGGGTGAGGTCTTCCCTCTCAAAACCAAGAAAGATTTTTCAGTAAAGAACAGACATGCTTTGATCGGTGATTTGTCTCAATATTTTCATTTTCTCTCCCATCTAGTCCTTACAAGCCCCAGTCCGCCCTCCAGTGAACCTAGTCCATTTTGTTGGGGACCGCAGGCAGTGGCCCCCAACACTTTGGTGTGCAACGTGGAACCTGAACATGGTGTAGTAAATCTGAGGGACCACTGACTTGTGCGTGGAGCTCTGCGAGAAGGAAGAAAAAGGAAAAAAAAAAAATCACATCAGGCACAGGAAGCAACAGGTAAGTATGCTAGCGCTGGATTGTAGACTTCGATTTTTAAAAGGTGTTGCTAGTGCAGTAAGGATATGGGCTAAGCTGGAACAGCACTGACCCAATGCAGGTTTCACTTAGGATTGTCAGTGAAAATGAGACTAGAAAAGTGGCGTCTTCCCTCTCAAAACCAAGTAAGATTTTTCAGTAAAGAACAGACATATTTTGATTGGTGATTCGTCTCAATGTTTTCATTTTCTCTCCCATCTAGTCCTTACAAGCCCCAGTCCACCTTCCAGGGAACCTAGTCCATTTTGTGGGGGATCGCAGGCAGTGGCCCCCAACATGTATGAATTAACATTTGCAGTTTCTGATGCACCAGGTAGATTTTCAATTTTATTTTAGAAAACATATTTTAACTTTTATTTTTTTTAGTCTTTTTAATACGTATATTTGTGTGTAATTTAGTGCAGGTTCCCAGAGCAGGCAGAAAACAGCATCGAAAACCCTGTAGCTTGGAATTGCAGACTGTTGTGTTCTGGTTAACCTAGGCTTTTGGGATTAACCCTTCTGCAATTAAAAAAAAAAAAAAAAAAAAAAAAAAAGAGTACTCTTAATCACTAAGCCATTTATTCAGTTACAGGTGAGATAGATTCCTGTACAGAATGTATTGCATTTCTATTTCTTTGGCTAATCATGGGTTTCTGCGGTCATTCGTAGTCACCCCCCTGTGGAAAGTGAGACTATCAAGAAAAGTGTCAAACAAACTAACTAAAGTCATAATCTGACCATAAGCTTGGAACTTTAACTCTAGGTTCTCGGAGTCTGGATTCCTTACTCTATTATAGCTCAAGATGACTGACAACTTAAGGCAGGAGAAGTTCTTTGGTTTGTGCTTTAAAAAATCAATGGGAAAATTTACAGTTCAATTCATAAAACTTGCAGGTTGTACATCTTAGGAAAGTTAACAGGTGCTATGTTCTAATTCTGAGAAACAATAATCTAGATTGATAGATCGTTTTACTGCAATAAAACAAAACAACCATGCAAACAAAAAATAAACCCCCAGAGTGCTAGCTAATAAAAAGCTTGACAGTCCACGAGCACTGTTCTCTGTTTTTGCTAAGATCTGACAAAAAATATTTCTTCTATAGTTTATTTTGATGGTAAAACACAGCTTTGTGAAGAGAATTTTGATATATGAACCTATTTCAAAGAGAAAAATTTAAAAATGAGCAAAAATGTCTGTGATTGTTTTAGAGCAATCATTTACTGATGTCCAGAACACTTCCAAATCTATATTGGTCCTTGAGAATGAAACCTGGGGACAACTGGGAGATTTCTCTCATTACAGGCCTCTGCCCAAAGAAAAGGTAGTCTCAGGAGATTGAGCTCTTAACCATTGGAATTTGAAAACAACATGAGACAGATAGTTTCAGACTTAAATAGCTAGATGCACACTTAATGTTTTTGATTTGGAGAGTTGGGTGTTGGTCTTGATAAATTGCACATATTTGTTGCCCAATATATTCAGGGGGTAGAAACACAAATAAATATATTTAAAAATAGTTTTTGGATATTACCTATTATAAAAACATCCCAATGCAAATACTACATATATGGTTTTAAAGCCAAAAGAGGGGATAGGAAAGATGGATCAGTATTTTCAAGTGACTGCTGCCCTTGCAGAGGATCCTAGATTAATTCCTAGCACTTATACTAGTGATTCAAAACAACCTGTGACTCCAGCTCCAGGGAACCCCCATCCCCTTCTCTAATATGTAAGGGCACCCTCATACACTCTGACTGGCAAGCTCACATATGTTCCTATGTGTGTGTGCATGCACACACACACACACACACACACACACACACACACACTAATAAAATTAAGAATTGATATATCAACATAAAAAAGTAACTTCTGAAATGAATCTATGAAATTGTACAAGATACAATACAACTCCCAATTTCACAGCTATTATTGGGTAGTTCTGAAATGGTCTGGATAACTGTTGAGAATAAAGATTATCTGCTATTGTCAAGAAAATCTCTGAACATGCAAATATTGTGGTTTTTCACACCCTGATATGCAAATTAAAACTCTAAACCACAATTCATGACTTGGATTTCTACTTTCCCATTCTCACTGGAAACTGGCTGCAGTTTCTTGTTTACAACTGATATTTAGCCAATCCAACATTACTGTTATTCTACCATTGTACCTAAGTCTAAGTCAGCAATGCTCTTTCAGTAACCAGGACTTACATCTATGTGTTCTTTGGAAATGTTATACAAGTGAATAAGAAATTCTTATACACTGAATGATATAAATGACTTAAGCCACATGTAAACTAACCTCCCATATTTGAATTACAATGCTTATAAAACTATCAACCATTCTTCAAGAAGGCAAATGCCTTCATAAGATCAAAGAGTCTGGAAATAGGCTTCTTGATCTGGATATATTTCCTTCTAACATAACTTTGCACCATGTTATCGTAAGTTTTCATAATTTGAAATTAAAATATTTATAGGCATTTTCACATGTTAAAAACAAGTAAACAAACAAACAAACAAACAAACATGTAGTTCCTAAGCCAACACTTACCTTTTACTTTTTTTGATTTAGAATTATGGCTCCTCTCCAAATCATTAGAACTAAGAGCTAACAGGACATAATGACAACTCTATTATCTTGATATCAAAGTATTCCCATTTTAAGCCCATGACACTGTACTGTTTTTTCCCACAGTACTTTGCTATCTTTAGGTCACCTCCACAATCTTATCTTCAATACTAAAAGCTTTATATTCTCCTATTCATCAGATTTTTTTGTCCAAGCTTAGTTAAGATTCAAGACCATATTCAGATGATAACATGGTCCTCAGTGGCTATTGAATTCTACTAAATTCCCTTAAAATATCTTGTAGATATTGAGGATGTTGCTAGAGTGTTAGATTATTTCTGGATTGTCTTGATCCGCCTCAGACCCTCAAGTAATGACAGGAGATACTTTCTTATTATTGATACCTTGGCATTCATTGGTTTCTTCACAACTTGCTTAGGTTAAAATTATCTAGCACATACTAATCTTACATTTTTCAATGTGGGCCATTTCCTCTCCTCAGTACCAGCACCTGTTTCTTCCTCCATATCTGGCTGCTAAATTTCCTATGCCTGATTCATTCACATAGTTTCTGTCTTTATAATGGCATCCTGCTTATCATTCCTGCCTTACTATAGGTCACCAACTCCTTATTAAACTAATCAGAAGGTGTTGGATATAGTGTTTACACAATATGATGCAGTCATAAGAATAACAATACCAAATTTTTGAATAATACAAAGACAAACTATATAAAGTGAACCAAAAAATTGCCTGATGTTGGCTTATTTATTGATTTTTCTAAAATTTAGAGACATACTCATCATACACATATGCACATAGTTCCTTTGGTCAAAGGCAGGCTCTATAGGTATTTGCTATCAACAAAGCTGATATTGCTATGCTCCTGATACTGCTGAACTCCAAGGATGGTAAGTACTAGAAAGTAGTTTCATATAAAGTACTTTTATTTTTTATACATCTAGTACATTCTATGAAAGAACTTTCTAGTACTTATCATGTCCAAAGTGAAGACAAGGTGAAGACTGGGCCCCAAAAGTCCAGTACATCAGATATTCTTCCCAGGGCTTCATAATTTATTGAGAAAATATTCTAGATGTAATTCCAGAATTCCCTTAAATTCTTTGCCTTTTTGATATATCACTGATAAGAGGAATGGTTAACAGAACACAGTACATGAAAACAAATACATTTTGCAAAATGAAAAATGAGAAGCAATATGAACAACAGACTGCTTTGAATAAAATTGTTTACAGAGTATCAAGTACTTTGAATCAATGTCTTCAAAACATATCTTTAGTCCTGTAAGCTACATGAGCATCTATCTACAGAGAAAAAAATGCAGCTCGCAATTTACATTTATGAATATTTAATAACATCAGAAAATGGAGTATATACAATACAACCAAACAGAATGCAATATGAAGTTCTTTTATACCCTCCAAATTAAAATTATGAAAATCATAAATATCTTGAATCAAATTGGCAGAAAATGAAATTTTGAGTTTATATCTCCTTCTGTTCCTTTGAAAATTCCCTTGGAAATGATATTAACCAAAAAGAAACACCAGTGCACATTGGCAGATTGGGGCCAGACAAGGTACTCTCTGGCACCTGGCATAACCTGATTAAAGGGACTGCCACACAAAATCCCAACCTAGGTTGTTTCCATTAAGAAATGTACCTTACAAATATGCTGCACTCACATAGGAACAACTTAGATGTGTGTGTATGTGCATGTGCTTATGCTGGAATGGTGAAATTAGTTACTTTTGCATTGCTAAGATCCATTGAACAAGACAGATTATAAAAAATATTTTATTTTAGGCACATAGTTTTAAATGGTTAAAGTCTATAACTAACATCATGAAAGCTTGACAGCAGGCAGGTACGCATGTTGATAGAGCAACATCTGAGAGCTTACATCTTGATCCACAAGCATGCGGAAGACACAGCTAACTAAATGGTATGGGTTTTTGAATCCTCAAAGCCTACCTTCAATGACAAACTCCCTTCAACACTTCCTAATCCTTCCCAAATATTTCCACCATCTGGGAACCAGGCATTCAATGTATGAGCCTATGAAGGTCATTTTCATTCAAACTACTACCTGTGTTGTATGCCTGTGTGTATACTTAGATATATGTGCAAGTGAGGTATATTTGCTCACAAACACATGTGCATTTAGAGGTCACTTGTGATGATTCGTGTTACATATCAATTGACACAGTTTATCATCACTTGAGTAAAGAGTCTCAGTAGTGAGGGCTTAGCTCAAGCTGGTCTGTGGTCAAGTTTATAGGAGATTGTCTTGAAAACACTAATACATATGGGAAGATTACTCTGGTTGTCACTCTGGGCCACACCATTTGTGGGCTTGAGTCATGGATTGTAGAAGACTATGAAAGGGAGTTAATTATTTGAAGCATGCATGTATTTATCTTTACTACTCTTTACTATGCATATGCTGTGTTTAGTAGGTTTAAAATACACACTGCCTTAACATCTCTGGCATGCTGGTGTGTAAACAGGAATTTTGAGCCTGAATGAACTGAATTGCTTTTCACCAGTGTATTTTATCACAACTAAATGAAACTATGATATCAAAAGTCAGTATTATGTCTATCTTCAATTTCTTTCTACTTTACATCGGAGTGATTCTCATTTGAACATGGAACTCATTGACCTGGCTTTACTAACTGCTGAGTAAGGTCCAGGGATCTTATTGTTTCTGCCTTGCTCACACAATGATTAATGACACACATTACAATAATGATATTTTTATAGTTTGGCATAAGTACTAGAGATATGAATACAGATCCTCATGCTTGCACATCAAGCACATTACCTATTGGCTACTGGTTCAGTAACACTGTGTGTGTGTGTGTGTGTGTGTGTGTGTGTGTGTGTGTGTGTGTGTGTATTCCTTGAGAAGATATATGTGGTAGTTCTAATCTTGTAACTACTTGAGTTGACTGGATTTTGTTTATAGGTATCTTGTGGCTTACATAATGAGAATGTATGAATTAGAATGAAGAAGACTTGCTTCTCCTGGGCAGTGTGGCTGACCACAAAATACACAGTTCCCTTTTGTTCATTGAAATAAGAGTATGAACAAATAGAAAAGAAAAAAAAAATCAAGAAAGAATGATTCTTTTCTACTAGTCATGCACTCAAATATCTTTCCCATGTGGCACAAAGAAGAAACAACTGTTTTTGAGAGCCTTAGAGATAATGTATGGTATACAAGTCTATTATTATTATTATTATTATTATTATTATTATTATTATTATTATTGCTTTTATTATTTTACAGTCATGTCATTGATCCCTCCTGCCCCACTCCACAGTTCCTTATCCAATTTCTACTCCTCACTGTCTCCAAAAAGATGCCCTTACAACCCTCCAGGCCTCTCTATACCCTGAGGCCTCAAGTCTCTAGAGAGTTAGGCATATATTCTTCCTCTGAGGCCAAACATTCCTCAGCTGTATATGTATCAGAGGCTCTCTCACCAGCTGTAATATGCTCATGGCCCAGTGTCAAAAAGTTCTCAGGGATCTGGACTAGTTGAGCCTCCTCCTCCTATACTTCTTTCAGCCTTTCCCTAATTCAACCACAGGGATACCCAACTTCAATCCATTTGTTGGGTATAAGTATTTGCATCTGCCTCAGTAAGCTGCTTGTTGAGCCCCTCATAGGACAGCCATAAGCACCCGGTAGCATCAGTAATGGTATCAGGCCAGGGAGCCTCTCTTTGAGATGGAACCCAAGTTGGACTGGTCACTGGATTGCTTTTCCCCTTCATCTCTTCATTTTTGTCCCTGCAGTTCTTTTAGACAGGAACAATTCTGGAAATAACCCAGATTGCCCACAACAAGTGGGTAGGTTGGGGAGCAGGGCAGAGGGAGGGTATAGGGGACTTTCAGGATAGCATTTGAAATGTAAATGAAGAAAATATCTAGTACAAAAAGTAAAAAAAAAAAAAAATAGAATTGTTAGAGAAATTGTGGTTCATTTACAAAATGGAATACTGTTCAGCTATTTAGAATAAGGACATCATGAGTTTTGATGGCCATTGGATGGAATAAGAAAATATCCTGAATTGTTGACTGTGAGTTGGCAACACCATCCTTCCACTTGATGCCCTGTCATTCTGTTGGAGGTATACTCGTATACTCTAGGAGTTTTCTCTCCCCACTCTTGAGCATATCATCAAAAGTCCCTTCATTCTTTCCTTTGAGTCCTGAGAGTCTCTTACCTTTCCTAGTCTCTGGTACTTTCAAGATGGTTCCCCCATATCCCACCTCTCAAAGTCAAATATTTTCATTCATTCTGCTGGACTTCAGGGCTCTTCTCCTGCCCCTCCAGACTTGTTACCCTTTGCACTTTCCCCTTTCCTCTAACATCCAGGTACCTCCCTTCCTTTGTGTCCAGTGATTGCTTTTTTCTCCTTCCCAAGTGGTATTATATATCCTAATTATTCTGTACTTTTATGACTAATATTCACTTATTGGTGAGGATATATCACACTTGTTCTTTTGAGTTTGAGTTACATCACTCAGGATATTTGCTAGTCCCATCCATTTGCCTGCAATGTCATGATGCCTTCATATGTAACAGCTGAATAGTATTCCATTTTGTAAATGAACCACAATTTCTGTATCCATTCATATGTTGTGGGACATCTGGGTTTTTTCCAGCTTCTGGCTATGACAAATAAGGCTGCTATGAACATAGTGGAACATGTGTCCCTGTGGTATGCTGGGACATCTTTTGAGTATATACCCAAGAGTGGTATAGCTGGGTCTTTGTGTAGATGGATTTTCTACTTTCTCAGGAACCTTCAGATTTCTTTGTGGAATGATTGTACCAGTTTGCTGTCCCATCAGCAGTTGAGGACTTTACCTCTTCCACCACATCCTTGCCAAATTATGATGTCACCTGAATCTTTAATCTTCAACATTCTGACTGGTGTGAGTAAAATCCCAGAGTCAGTTTTGATTTGCATTTCCCTGATGACTAAGGACATTGAACATTTCTTTAAGCGCTTCTTAGCCATTCAAGGTCCCTCTATTGTGAATTCTCTGTTTATCCCTATACTCTCTATGTTGTTGTTGTTGCTGTTGTTGTTGTTGTTGTTGGTGGTGGTGGTGGTGGTGGTGGTGGTGGTGGTGGTGGTATGTGTGTGTGTGTGTGTGTGTGTGTGTGTTCTTTGGATTTTTTGGAGGTTAGCTTTTTGAATTGTTTATATATTTTGGATATTAGTCCTCTATCAGATATGGGGTTAGTGAAGATTGTTTTCCCAATGTGTTGATTACTGGTTTGTCCTATTGAACTGTCCTATTGTCCTTTGCCTTACTGAAACTTTTCTGTTTCATGAGGTCCCATTTATCTATTTTTCTTTTCTTTTTTTTTTTTTTAAACAGGGTTTTTCTGTGTAGCCCTGGATGTCCTGGAACTCACTTTGTAGATCATGCTGGCCTTGAACTCAGAAATCCACCTGCCTCTGCCTCCCAAGTGCTGAGATTAAAGACTCGAGCCATCACTGCCCAGCCCATTTACCTATTCTTGATCTTGGAGCATGAAGAATTGGAATTCTCTTTAGGAAAAGCTTACCCACCCCCAGCCAATGACTGAGTCTCTGTCACATATTCTACTCCATTAGATTCAACATAAATGGTTCTTGATTCATTAGACTTGAGCTTTGTGCAAGGTGACAAATAGTGTTCTATTTTCATTTGTCTACATACAGACTGACAGAACAGCACCATTTATTGGAAATGCTTTCTTTATTCCATTTTATATTTTTAGCTTCTTTGCCACAGATCAAGTGTCCATAAGTGAATGTGTTTTATTCTAGGTATTCAATTCTATTCTATTTATTAATATATATTTCTCTGTACCAATACCATGCAGTTTTTTATCACTATTGCTCTGTAATTCAGCTTGAGATCAAGGATGGTCAACCCATTCATTCTTTTATTGTTAAAAATTGTTTTTGCTATCTTTAGGGGTTTTGCTGTTGTTGTTGTTGTTGTTGTTGTTGTTGTTTATCCATATAAAAATAAGAATTATTCTTTCCATATCTTTAAAAAAATGTGTTGGAATTTTGATGGGGAATGTGTTTAATCTGTAGATTGCTGTTGGTAGGATGGCCATTTTTTACTGTGCTAATTCTACCAATCCATGAGCATGAGGAATCTCTCCATTTTCTGAAGTCTTCTTCAATTTCTTTCTTGAGAGACTTGAAGTTCTTGTCATATCAATCTTTCACTTGTTTGGTTAGAGTTACGCCCAGATATTTTATATTATTTGTGATTGTAGTGAAGAGTGTTATTTCCCTATTTTCTTTCTCAGCCTGTTTATCCTCTGAGTATAGGAATGCTACTGATTAGTTTGAGTTAATATTATATCTGGCCACATTGCTGAAGTTGTTTTCAACTGAAATTCTTTGGTATAATTTCTGGAGTTGTTTATATATACAATCATATCATTTGTAAATAGTGATACCTTGACTTCTTTGCCAATTTGGGTTCCTTTGATCTCCTTTTGTTGTCTTACTGCTCTAGTTAGAACTTTGAGTAATATATTGAATAGATTCTGGGAATATGGGCAGCCTTGTCTTCTCTCTAGTTTTAGTGTTTTGTTTTGTTTGTTTGTTTGTTTTTTGTTTTTCTCAAGCATCTCTAAACGACTGATATTGACTATTGTTTTGCTGTATATTGCTTATATTATGTTTAGCTACAGGTGTTGAATTCCTGATCTTTCCAAGACTTTTTACATAAAGCGGTGTTATATTTGTCAAATACATTATCATTATCTAATGAGGTGTTCATGTGAGTTTTTCTTTGAGTTTCTTTATATACTGGATTACATTAATGGATTTTTCTATTTTGAATCAACCTTGCATCACTGGGATGAAGCCTACTTGAAGATAGTGAATTATAGTTTGGTGTGGTCTTGGATTTGTATTTTTAGAATTTTATTGAGTGTTTTTGCGTTGATATTCATAAGCAAAATTGGTCCGAAATTATCTCTCTTTGTTGAGTCTCTGTGTGATTTATGTATCAGAGTAAATGTGGCTTCATAGAAAAAATTAGGTGATGTTCTTTCTGTTTCTGTTTTATGGAATAGTTTGAGGAGTGCTGATTTAAGCTCTTCTTTGAAGGTCTGGTAGACCTCTGTGCTAAAGCCTCCTGGCTCTGGGCTTTTTCTTGTTGTTGCTAGGAAGCTTTTAGTGATTTCTTGTATTTCATTAAAGGATATGGGAATGCTTAAATAGTTTACCTGCACTTGATTTAACTTTAGTACATGTTGTCTGTCTAGAAAATCATCCATTTTCATCTAGATTTTTCAGTTTTGATGAGTATAGAGCTAGAGAAAGGACCCAAGGAGCTGAAAGCGTTTGCAGCCCCATAGGAGGAATAACAATATAAACCAAACAGTACTCCCAGAACTCCCAGAGACTAAACCACCAACCGAAGAGTACACATGGTGGTACTCAAGGCTCCAGCTGTATATGTAGCAAAGGATGGCCTAGTTGGTCATCAATAGGAGGGGAGGCCTTTGGTCCTGTGAAATTTCTATGCCCCAATATAGAGGAATGCCAGAGCCAGGAAGCAGGAGTGGGTGGGTTGGGGAGCAGGGGGAAGAGGGGGGAGATAGGGGATTTTTGGAGGGGAAATTAGGAAAGGAGATAACATCTAATATGTAAATAAAGAAAATATCTAATAGAAAATAAATTTAAAAATTATAAGGAAAAAGAAAGGGGTATGGGGACAAAATACCCATGGAACAAGTTACAAATCATCACTTCCACCTACAACAGAGGAATGCTGCTTCACATCCTCACAATGTGAGCTGTGAGCTGATAAGTCACATGTGTTATTGATTCAGAAATGTGTAAGGTGCAATAGTTTTGATTTGCATTTCCCTTATGGCTAAGGATGTTTTTAGTTTCCTCTATTGAAATATCTCTCTCTCTCTCTCTCTCTCTCTCTCTCTCTCTCTCTCTCTCTCTCTCTCGCCTGTGATTTAATTTTACTCTTTGGTTTATTAATTTCTACATTCTCATTGATAAAGGAGCAGTAAATTTGACTCATTCTACTCCTGGCTTGTTGACAGGAGCCTAAAGTCCAATACACTTCCAGCAATGAGAAAGAATATTGGCCATGTCAGGAGGTGGTGGTTTATTTCTGAACCTGAACCTGTGTATTATCTCTGTTCTGACTGTGGCCTACCTTCTCTGAGTTGATTCTATATATGCTTTCCTCTTGCACTTTCATAAACCTTTATTATTATGAAAATATATGCCAGTAAGGTAAGGTCTGTGTTTTGAATCTCTGTATTCTTGCCTCCTGTAACCCACTGTGCATCAGTAAATGTTTCATTACTGAATGAATAAAAGGTTTGATGGGCACAAATAATTAAACTTTTCCTAAACTACCCATTAGTTCAATATAACCAGGCAATACCTCACACTTAATTGTGACCTATCCAGATGTGCCCCCTTAATGTTTTTCCTCCTTGCTGAAAGCTGACATTCTCAGCCCTTTTATTAAAGTAGTTATCAACCACTGTCTTGTAGCTGAGAACATTCAATTCTATGGGTGAATAAGGACATTCTGGAAGGTCTAGGTCAACAGGATAATTTCTAAAATGAACCTTTCTCTTTGCCTCTGTCTCACACTATGATTCTGTCTCTCTGTGTCTCAGTCTTTGTTTTTTGTCTGTGTCTCTGAATCCATCTGTTTCTGTATTTCTGCCTTTCTGCTTGTGTGTGTTGCATGCATGTGCAAGTGAGTATGTTCCTGTGAATATGGACACACATGTGTATGGGTGTGCATGTACTTGTGTATGGAGATCAGATCAATTTTAAATATCATCCTTCAGGAATCCCTCCACCCCTTAATTTTTGAAACAAGGTTTCTTGCTGGCTTGTTTGTTATTCACATTGTAGTCATGGGTGGATGGCTCCTGAGAGATGTGTCTGTCTTTAATTCTCTGTCTCTCCAGTACTAGGATTGTAAATTCATGGCACCATGGAATTCCAGGGTCAAGTGCATTATGCCTTCATGCTTATGAAGCTAGAACTTTACAAGCTTAGCTAACCATTGAAAACAGAACATATTTTCCAGTAATTTACACAACTAGGAACTAAGCTTATGCACTTGTATTCAGGATGTAATGCCAGCCATGTTGCATCATGAATTAGTGTGAAGCTCTCTGACAAAGGATGATGTACAAGAACAGAGCATATGGGCTCAGCAGAATTTCTAGAAATATGCATGATGCCTTTTCCTAAGCATGCATTAAAGTCAAGCAGTGTTTCCATGACAGATGAAAGTCACTCTTTTCTCAGTGAATTAAACTGCAAATATGGCACCTTTATATTTATGTGTGTACATTATACTAGCATGTACTTCATGGATGAAGTTGTTTGTAAAATAAAATTAAATCAGATAGGAATTCTATTAGTGACTTTTCTGCCCAATGAGATTGATGCTATGTTGGTGAGACATAGTCTGGATTATTTGTGATAAACATATTCCTTGGAAACTAAAGGAATTTTGTTTTGTTTTGTTTTGTGATGGGCATGCTTGGGAACATAAAAAAAAGATAAACCCAGATAACACAAAAGCTATCACACAATCCACTTTCTGAAGAGAGAGACAGAGAATCTGGGATTGAGAATGTTTATAAGTGGCCCTCCTGTTTTGATATCAAAGCTGATGGGCTAGAGGCTAAATAAGGCCTTGCAGCAATGTAGCCTCATGGGATAAAGTCTTTTGATGCTCCAGTGTTTCTGCTCTGACAACCAACCTTTCAAAAGCTCCTCAAAACAATGGAATGGGAATAAAGGACTGAGTATGAATTTTGAAAAACAGTGAAGGTGGTAGATTCTCTTTGCCACCTCTTCTCTGGTCCATTACTTACTTTCAAAATATATACAGAATTCCCAGGGCTTGCCAGACTCTAGATAAAAGTGCATACACAGAGGATATATCCTCATATTTACTTATCAGTTATGTACTCTATTTCTGCAATTCTCAGGGACCAATGGACCGTGTCTCAGGAAGTAAGGTTGAGGATGACAGTGTTTGATGGATGACACCCAGTGTTGGCCACTGTCTTCCACACAAATACACTTCTATGAATGCTGTATACAACTGAGCCTGCAAACACACACACACACACACACACACACACACACACACACACACACACTCACACATATCATACATATCCCCTAGATACCACACATGCATACATACATACATGCATACATTCTACATAATACTCCTTAAATAATTAATTGTATAGATTCATAACAATGTGATTTCAATATAGCAGGACTGGCACACACCAGTGTAGCAGAAATCACAAGATCCCTGACAATCTCACATCATGCAGTTGAGCTGCTTCTCTAACAGAAGAGACACTGTTCTTTAAGGTTAGCTGGCATCTTCCCTGATGTACACAGAACAACTTAGCATGTTTGAGCCTAGTGTACTGCATGGTACTGCAGCCTCCAATCCTTTTGAAGTCTCAGAGTCCAGAGAGTTGAGATCCACTTAGACAATTGTGTGCCCTCTACAGTCATCTCATCTTCCCACTGAAATTGCATTATACTTAGTCACACTTACCCACCTCCTGCTTCTGTATACTTCCTTTCCTTGGGCTGATTCCAGTGTTCTTTACAAAAATATAGCTTGTACCATTTTGACCAGATTTATTTAGGTGAGTAAGAAATGGATGTTTAGGGTGAGAAAATGGCTAAAGCAGTAAATGATGATTCTGCATAAGCATGAAGACATAGGTTCAACTCCCAGAACTCAGTCAAACAAACAAACAAACAAACAAATAAATAAATAAATAAATAAATAAATGGATAAATGGATAAATGGATGGATAAATAAATAAATCACTATGGTAAAGCATACTTCTAATGGTATCCCTGGGGAGATGAATAGAAGTCAATTCTTATAGCTCAATGGTTAGCTAGTGTATCTGATTTAGTGAGCTTCACAGAAACCCACCCCCATGAAAATGCATGTTTGCATGCACACACACACACACACACACATACACACACACAAAAAAAAACCCACAGACACACACTTTTAATAACACAGAAAGTTATAGAGCTTTAAATTAGTTTTAGTCCTCTTGGCTTCTTTGTAATAGAATATACTGTAGATGCTTAATCACAAGGTATTTATCTTAATTCTCAGGGTAATAGTTCAAAATCAAAACATTAAAGGATATAGTATCTAGCTAATAACAGATGGCACCTTCTAGCTGTGTTCTCACTTTGTCAACATGGTGAGGTATCCCTTCCAGGCTCCTGCAAAAGGGATTATTCCTATTTGTGATGTCTATGACTTAGTCTCCTAAAAAAATTAACTCTTTTTTTATTAGATATTTTCTTTATTTACATTTCAAATGCTATCCTGAAAGTTCCCTATACCCTCCCCCCACCCTGTTCTCCTACCCACCCACTCCCACTTCTTGGTCATGGCATTCCTCTGTACTGGGGCATATAAAGTTTGTAAGACCAAGGGGCCTCTCTTCTCAGTGATGGCCAACTAGACCATCTTCTACTACATATGCACCTAGAGACACGAGCTCTGGGGGTACTGGTTAGTTCATATTGTTGTTCCACCTAAAGGGTTGTAGACCCCTTCAGCTCCTTGGGTAATTTCTCTAGCTCCTCCATTGGGAGCCCTGTGCTCCATCCTATAGATGACTATGAGCACCCCCTTCTGTATTTGCCACGCACTGGTATAGCCTTACTCAAGACTCTATCATCTACCTGGATATGGAGACTTGATATCCTTACTATTGTTCTGCCGATGGCACATGTTATATTGAAAAAAGTGAGATGTCTATCATTATAGTGTAAATTTTGATTAACAGAAATATATAACAGTACATAGGGCAGAAGGAATGACTCGGAAATTGGGAGCACATTCTGCTCTTGCAGAAAACCCAAGTAATATGATTTAAAACCAACTATAACTCAAACTCCCAGTCCAGTGCTCTTTGTAAACCTTCATTCATGTACAAATACCAAGAAATACACAGGCACATACACACATAAGTAAAAATTAAATCATTATGAATAAAGCAACACAAACATGATCTGAGAAATATTCTGACATCTCAATAGAGAAAGATATTATTTACAGAAGTCATAAACAGGAAAGTGCCCTGTGCAAAGAAAAAGATACAAAAACAATACTACAATCCAGAATCAGGGTCCTTTCAGCAAAATCTTGCTGGCATATGCAATAGTGTCTGGGTTTGGTGGCTGGTTATGGGATGGAGGTAGTGTCTAAACCCAGCATCCAGAGTCACTTTATGGTTTGCTCTATCACACCATTCAGAGCACGCTTAAACATTCCACTTACAAATTTCAAATGTCTGGAATGACTATATTTCTTTAAGAGGTCCAGTGATAAAATCAGGACCTATTTTCTTTTCTTTTTCCCTTCATGATAAATTGTGATTGTGTGTGTGTGTGTGTGTGTGTGTGTGTGTGTGTGTGTGAAAGAGAGAGAGAGAGAGAGAGTCCTTATATGTGTGTGTTTGTGTGTTTGCGTGTGTGACTGTCTCTGTGAAGGAGGTATGCGTTGGGAAGCTGCACATTCATATATGTGATCATCCATATAAAAGCCAGAGGTCAACCTCAGTGTCATTCTGCAGGTGCTTTCCATCTTGTGTTTTAGAGACAGTCCTATTGCTGAAGAAGATTAATGTTACTCAAATTTCCCAGAGAGCAGCATCATGCATCATGTAATCTTTGCCACCCACCCAACTATTCTGAGTTCCTGAATGAAACACACACATACATACATACATACATACATACACACACACACACACACACACACACACACACACACACACACACACGGCCTTCTATTTTAATATTCCTTAAACAACTCAATGGTTGTGCCACTCCTAGACTTCAACAATGCTAATGCATCCCATCCTATAGTACTAAGCTATTATTTTCTAAAATTTATAGTACATTTTTGCTACCCTAGACAGAATGGGGAGCCCCGTACTGGGGCTGTTTTTTCCTGTGCTCCAGCCACAGACCAGAGCAAGGACTCTCATCCAAGTGGAAACCACACAGTGACCCCTGTCTCCCTGCACCCTCCTCCCTTCAGCCCCAGGGCTGAATGAACCACCATTGGGGCTCCCATTTTGTTCTCAGCTCTTCCACAGTGTCCAGCGGTGTCTGGGATGCTGAAGACTGAGAACCTGTTATCTATGGCCTCCATGAGGCCCAGAGATATAGGACTGCCCCTTATCCAACACACACACACACACACACACACACACACACACACACACACACACACGGCTGGGTCCATAGCTTCCCACAGCCAGACATCTACCCAGTGCCATGTGGAAAGCATTTAGCAGTCCTCTGAATCCACCCAGCCAGAGTACCAGAACTCTGGTAGGAGATGGGTTTTCTCCCACTCCCTTTATTCTCCCACATCCACTGCTCCACAGATAATGCAAAGATACAGTGTGCCAAGTGCTTGCAATATAAATTCAGATTCCTATTATTGCATGAAAGTTGAGCACGACAGCCCACATGTTTAACTTCAGAACTAGGAGAGAAGAGACATATGAGGACTTAGAGTTTACTGGTCAGACAAACAAACCAAGGTCTTTCCTTTCACCTTAGGGAAGAGAACTTGACTTAAATAATAAGATTCAATGGAGGGCTGTGGTTACATTATAAGGGGTTGAGTAAGAAAACATAACTTAAATAATAAGTTTCTAACAGGAATCATGCCTTAAATAATGAAATGTTCAATGTATGACCCTACCTTGTATGTGCTCACACATACACACCATGCTACACACATTGAGTGTAGAAGGAGAAAAGGAGAGATCGTGATAGAGATAGATTGGGAGGGAGGGAAGGGAATGAGAAAGAGAGAGGGAAGAACGGAGGGAGGGAGGTGAGGAAGAGAGAGGGAGAGAGAGAGGGAGAGAAAGAGAGAGACAGAAACAGAGACAGAGACAGAGACAGAATATATGAGTCCAGTAACCTTTTGGATTTTTGTACCTTGCATTTATTGTGAAGTTATTTCAGCCCCTGGTAATTCTGATATATGTGAGACGCTTATCTAAGTCCATTTAAATTTTGCTCTGAATACTTTGTCTTCCATGTGGTATCCCATAGTAACCTTTGGAAGACAGGGTGCTTCAATACCAACATTTCTCATATTAAAAAAAAAAAAGAAAGAAAGAAAGAAAAAAAAAAACTTTCAGTGCTCTCTTCTGCAGAGAATTCCCATTAGGCTGTCAGCAACATCAAGTAAAGATCATTCTAATTAGACACTTAGGGGAGATTGCCCGTGAAAAGAAAATTGTTATAATGCTGGTGAGTAAACTGCCACCCATAAAGGGAAGAAATTATGAGTAAAAAGAGATGTCTGGACAAATGTAAAACCTAATAAGTTATACTATAATGAATGAATATTCTTTGAAGATTTTCATTCAAAATGAGCATGTATGAGATATAACCAAATCCTCTAACTTCTACATAAATAGGACCACTGTAAGTAAGAGTGACAAAGGAAATATTTTGAGTCACAGTATAACTCTCTCTTCCTTTTAATGCCCTTGTTCCCAGTCTGCCTAATTCAGTCTTCACAGTGAGACCAGTCATTGTCATGCACACTAAGTGAATTCACATATAACCAAATATTTGTAAACTCTGCTTCAAAGTGGTATTCAAATTGGTATGGAATTAAAATTGTTCTCCTTCTCTTCTTGTGCAAAACTATGTTCTTCTAGGGAGACTTGTCAGGTATAGAAGTGAAGTGTCTGTTAATCATATACAGTGTGTTCAATATTAAGCCACATGTGCAATCAGATTTATCCCCACCCTCCTAAAATCAATCTCTCTCTCTCTCTCTCTCTCTCTCTCTCTCTCTCTTTCTCTTTTTTTTCTCTCTCCTCTATTTCTCTCTTTCCTCTAGAGGAAGTAAAGTTATTACTTTTAAATTATATATTACATTTTTCCTGTCTGGATTTCATAATAAATATTGTGATAAAATTGCAAGGTCTAAAACTAATATTTTAATGATTCCACTGAGATAGCTCAGCAGGTGAAGGTTCTTGCCAGAAAACCTGGAATGCACTCTCAAGAACCTACATAAATGTGGAAATAAAAAATTTACCCCACAGACTTGTCTCCTCTTTCCTTTAGAAGTACACAATGGCATGTGCACCTACACATGCAAACCTTTATACAGGTTTTACACCTTGCTTTCTTACTACATTTTTTTTTTGCTTTCAAATACAGTCATTTCTCAAAATATAGACGAAAACATTTGTAAAATGCTGTGTTCATCCAGAACATATTTGTTTTCTTTTCATTATTCTTTAAACACAATGTTTAATGTCTATTACATTGTATTAGGTACTATAATTCAAGGAGGATTCAAAGTGTAGATATTGCTTATGGATCATATATAAACAATTCACTATTTTACAGAGGGACAATACATCTATATAAATATTGCACTATTTTAAAGAAGGACAGAAACATAATCAGACTTCAGTGTATCTAAGTTGTTTTTGAATATGTTCTTTAGAGAGGTAGAGGTATTACTGTATATTCTTTAGTGGAATTTTCTGTAAACTGATAATCTTATCTGTTTGCCCTTTCTCAGTTCTCTCCCCTTCTTCCCCTCAAAGCTTGAGATATAATTATGATTCTCTGTTGTATGTTTTCTCCATTCTCCCTTAATATCTTACTTCTTTTCAATGTTTTCTTTTCTTTCTTCATATATGGACTTAGCCCATTCGTTCTGCCTTTTCACTCCAACCTTAATATCTAATAGTCACTAAAATTTATGTCCCCATATCTGCCATGAATTACTTTCATAGGCTATGTTTCTTAACATGGAATCATAGATACTTATTTTAGAGCAGGCAGGGAGGCAACAGCCAAGTAGAGTCTGAATGAAGATTGCATTTTAATTAGTTAGCCTCATACAGTCATAGCTTCTTAGCCATAAAATAAAACAAAAAGAAAAAATCTGAAACATGAAAAGTTATTAAGGTTACAAGAGACTTAAAAACTTAATTCCATTTAAAGAAAGAGAAATTTCCAAGCTCATGAGACAAATCATCGGGCGCTTTGCCCCTCTATCAGATTGTATAAATGTATGTGTGAAAGTATGTATACATATATATTGATGCCTGTGTCCAGTCATGCAGAAAAAAAAAGTGAAAGTGACAGTTTTCTTTTCCAAATATTGCCTTTGAAGCAGAAAATTCTCATAAACCTGGGACACAAGTTTCTTAAGTCTGGAAACTAGGAAGCTCTAGCAATTGTCCTATCTCTGTTTGACAGAAATACTGGTTATAGATATGTACTATTCTCCTGGATTTTTGTATGAGCCCAGGATCCAAACCCCAGTTCTCAATATTGAAAAACATATCCTTTTATACTCAGACCCACAAGATGATTTTGCAGAAAAAAAATATTATGAGGTAATAAACAACTGGACCACATTCTCAAAAGTGTCTGTTATGTAATCCCAAGCTTTGACATTCACTTCTTCCCTGAATAAACTCGATCTACTGGGAGCATCTGGAACTACTAAAAGCACCAGGAAGACAAGACTGATGGCTTCTTGATTATTTCTCAATAGGTACAAACTGTTGGCATCCCTTTTACAAGGCGTCACGGTCTTTATCATTAGATATTTTGGAAAATAACTGACTGCTGTGGTCTATTGGAACGCAGAGTACAGCATTAGTTATCCAACTCCAGGAACACAAAATATTGAAAGCAATTTTGGGTTATAATCTTTGTATACGTTTTTTCAAAAGATAATCCTTTTGAAAAGGTACACATCTTATAAAACCTGGATCCATCTCCATATTAATCATAGGCTAGACATATATTTGAAAGGTCAGGGCATCTTCCCCGCCAGAGGAGAGGTGGCCACCTGGGAGGGCTCTGACCACCAAAGCAGGTGATGGAGCCATCTTGTGTCTCAGGTCCCTCAGAGACCAGACTGTGCAGGTAAGCTTGTGGACTGTGGAAGGTGAGCAAGCAGACTGCAAAAACAACACAGATTCTGGGACAGGCAGAAGCAACACAGCTTCTGGGACAGACACCATTTCAGGCTCCAGACATTCTGGAACCTTCTTTTCCAGAGAATAGGTGGGCTCCTGGGAGGGCTCTGACTGCCAGACCAGGTAAGGGAGCCATCTTGTGTCCTGGGTCCCTCAGAGACTAGTGTACTCAGGAAAGTACTTGGACTGCAGAGGGGACACATCTTCTGGGACAGGCCCTGCTTCAGACCTTCATCTTCAGCCAGGAGGCAGGTCTGAATGCCAGACTTCTGTGCACCTTCCCTGCAAGAGGAGAACTTGTCTGTAGAGAGAACTCTGACTGCTGAGACTCAGGAGAGCTTGACTCCCAGGACACAAGACTGAGACTAACAGAATCACAGGAGGAACAGCTAGAGAGAACTATAAAAACTAACACCAGAGATTACCAGATAGTGAAAGGCAAAATTAAAAATCTTATTAACAGAAACCAAGACCACTCACCATCATCAGAACCCAGCACTCCCACCTCAGCCAGTCATACATACCCCAACACACCCGAAAACCAAGATTCTGATTTAACATCATAACATGATGCTGGTAGAGGACTTTAAGAAGGGCATAAATAACTCACTTAAAGAAATACAGGACAACACTGCTAAACAGGTAGAAGTCCTTAAAGAGAAAACACAAAAAAATCCCTTAAAGAATTACAGGAAAACACAACAAAACAGGTGATAGAATTGAACAAAACCATCCAAGATCTAAAAAGGCAAGTAGAAACAATAAAGAAAACCCAAAGTAAGACAACATTCGAGATAGAAACCCTAGGAAAGAAATCAGGAACCATAGATGCGAGTATCAGCAACAGAATACAAGAAGAGATGGAAGAGAGACTCTCAGGTGCAGAAGATTCCATAGAGGACATGGGCACAACAATCAAAGAAAATGCAAAATGCAAAAAGATCCTAACTCAAAACATCCAGGAAATCCAGAACACAATGAGCAGACCACACCTAAGGATAATAGGAATAGATAAGAATGAAGATTTTCAACTTAAAGGGCCAGCAAATATCTACAACAAAATTATAGAAGAAAACCTCCCATATCTAAAGAAAGAGATGCCCATGAACACACAAGAAGCCTCCAGAACTCCAAATAGACGGGACCAGAAAAGAAATTCTTCCCAACACATAATAATCAAGGAATTGGTTATCCCAATAACACAAAATCAAGCTCTAAATTGCTAACCTGGAGAGATGAGGAAGTCAATTCAGGACATATTCAGCTGTATGTTATGTCAAATTTGCCTGTTTATCTATGGGGAAGAAATCTCTTATCACAGATGGGCATTATAATGTGCAGTCCTAATGAGGCAATGACTAAGCAGATGCTAAGACAAGGATTTTTGTCTGGTCATGGGCTAGGAATGAAAGGACAAAGTATTAAGACTTTTGAATGTCTTAAACCTCACTCTAACACAATAGGTTTAGGGTATTTTCAGTAATGGCCACTATCTTGCCTGTATCCCATGCTGATAAAATTCAATGGCTTAATGATATTCTGGTGTGGGTTGATCAGTGGTCTTTACATAAAAATAAAATAGAAGCTGCCTCTTTGCTAGTGCGGCAGCAATTAGAGGCGGGACATTTAGTAGAATCTGTCTCCTTGGAATACTCCAATATTTGTTATCAAGAAAAAAATCTGGTAAATGGAGATTCTTACAAGATCTAAGAAAGGTTAATGAAACCATGGTGCCTATGGGAGCTTTACAACTTGGGCTTCTGTCTCCAGTAGCCATTCCTAAAGGATATTATAAAATTGTGTAAGATCTGAAAGATTGTTTCTTTATGATTCCTTTGCATCCTGAGGATTGTGAAAGGTTTGCTTTTAGTATTCCTTCTATTAATTTTAAAGAATCTATGAAGAGATATCAATGGACAGTTCTCCCACAAGGCATGGCTAATATTCCTAAATTATGTCAAAAGTTTGTGGCACAAGCCATTCAGCCCATGAGACAACAATGGCCTATGATTTATATCATTCATTACATAGATGATGTCTTAATGGTGGGAAAAGACCCCCAGGATTGGCTTTTGTGCTATAGAGATTTACAAAAGGCCTTAGCTGATAAAGGACTACAAATAGCTCCGGAGAAGATACAGACTCAGGATCCTTATAATTATTTGGATTTTATACTTACAAATCAAGCTGTTTTCTCCCAGTAGTTATTCGCAAAGAAAACTTAAACACTTTAAATTATTTTCAAAAATTGTTAGGTGATATTAATTGGCTTAGCCCCTACTTAAAGCTAAGTACAGGGGAATTAAAACCTTTATTTGATATTCTTAAAGGGAGTTGTGATCCTACCTCCCCTAGATCTTTAACCTCAGAAGGATTGCTGGCCTTACAACAAGTGGAAAGAGCTATTGAAGAACAATTTGTCACTTATATAGATTACTCTTTGCCTTTACATCTGTTAATTTTTAATATGATTCATATGCCTACAGGATTGTTGTGGCAAAGGGATCCTCTAATGTGGATACATTTGAGGATATCTCCTAAACGTAATATCCTGCCATATTATGAAGCAGTAGCTCAGATGACCATACTTGGAAGGAAGCAGGCATAACTTATTTTGGCAAAGAGCCAGATATCATTGCTCAGCCTTATAGTGTAGATCAAGATACTTGGCTGAAGCAGCACAGTACGGATTGGTTGGTTGCTCAAATAGGATTTATAGGGACTATAGATAATCACTATCCTCAAGATAGGTTGATAAAATTTTTAAATGTATATGAGGTGATATTTCCTAATATGACCTCTTTACAGCCTTTGCATAATGCTCTTTTGATTGATGGCTTCTCTAAAGGACAAGCTGAATATCTTATGTATAATCAACAGGTAGTTATAGAGACTCATGGACTCTCAGCTCAGTTAGCAGAGCTGACAGCAGTATTGAATGTTTTTCAGTCTGTAAATGATGCTTTTAGTATTTTTACTGATAATTTATATGTTGCACAATCAATTCCCTTATTGGAGACTTGTGGTACATTTAACTTTAATATGCCAGCAGGATCTCTGTTTTCACAATTGCAAAACATTATTCTTGCTTGAAAACATCCATTTTATATTGGTCATATACAAGCTCATTCTAGTCTTCCTGGACCTTTACCTTCTGGCAATGATTGCATCAACAGAGCTCTAATAGGAGAGGCCTTAATTTCAGATCCTGTTGCTTTGGCTGGACGTGATCATGATAAATTTCATCTCTCTAGCTCCGACACAAGATCACTAAAAAACAGGCAAGAATGAGTGTAAAGCAATGTCCTAAATGTATTACATTATCTCCAGTTCCGCATTTAGGAGTTAATCCACGAGGTCTTATGCCCAATCATATTTGGCAAATGGAGGTAACTCATTATGCAAAATTTGGAAAATTAAAATATATACATGTTTGTATTGACACTTGTTCAGGATTTCTTTTTGCTTCTCTACATACAGGAGAGGCCTCTAGAAATGTAACTGATCAATGTTTACAAGCCTTTAATGCTATGGGATTGCTTAAAGTCATTCAGACAGATAATGGGCCATCCTATACTGGCAACAATTTTATTTCATTTTGTAAGGAATTTGGTATCAAACATAAAACTGGAATTCCTTATAACCCCATGGGACAAGGAATTGTTGAACGTGCTCATTGTACTCTGAAAAAAAATTGGCATTCAAAAACAAAACATGGGCAGTATACCCCCAAGGTCACCAAAAGCACATTTTGCTTTTGTCTTATTTGTTTTAAATATTTTGCAAACTGATGTTAAAGGTCAGTCTGCAGCGGATTGCCACTAGCATCAAATTACTTCCAGTTTTTATGCCATGGTTAAATGGTGTGACCCATTAACTGTTTTTCAAGCAGGTCAGTCAACTCCTTACAGCCTGTTTTCATCAAGCATGCAGCTCACCTCCAGCAAGTGCAGGTGGCAGAAATTCATTGATATGAAGAAGCATATTGAATATGTATTGTGGCTTTGGTCAGAATTGGGAATAAGGTGTACTACGAGGGCCAGTCAGTCAATGACAGGCAACTAGATTTAGGAACTATATCTGTCTAACACAGAGGTATATGCCAAGAAGATGCGGTTTATTAATAATACACCACAGAGCCATGTTTGTGCAAAATAAACACAAACAAGCTGCATATATTCTCCTTGACAGATAAGAATAGTTCGGGAAAATCTGAGTTTCCCAAACCAGAAGCGGCCATGAGCCACCATAACTCCCAGGCAGGACTATGAAGCATAAATAAATTTTATGTCTCAGTCCAGATATTTTTATTATATATTTAGGGAGCAATTGTAACCTCTCCCAGCCTTGAAGCAGGATGATTCAGACCTTGCTGCCCCTGAATATGAGATCACCTGCTGTGTAACCTTCAGATTTAGTTGGCTTTTATTTTTATATCAACTTCTGCTGTACCTTTCTAAAATCCTGCTGCCAGCTGAGATATCCTTGAGACATTACAGAGTCACATCCTGCACATTGCATGTCGTCTTCAGGCTGGATCCAGGTGCGAAGAATGGACTGGCAGAGGATAGGCCTCTTTATAAGCACTCTTTATGAGCACAAACTCTCAGTAAACTTTAGGGGGACTTGAACTTTGTCTTGGCCTCTTTATTTCTCTCTCTGTCAAATCTCTTTCAGCCCCAGCCCGCCTTTCAGGAGAACCAGGTTCACTTAGGCCACAGTCTGCTTACAGAGAGTAACCCTTCAACAAATCTAAAAGAAGACAGCCACAAGAATAGAATCCCAACTTTAACAACAAAAATAACAGGAAGCAACAATAACCTTTATTTCTTTTAAGATCAATGGACTCAATCCCACCCACCCCACCCACCCCCAAAAAAAGATAGACTAATGGACTTGCTACACAAATAGAACCCAACATTTTCTGCTTACAGGAAACCTACCACAGGGAAAAAGATAGATACTTCCTCAGAGTGAAAGTCGAGGAAGCAATATTCCAAGCAAATGGTTTGAAGAAACAAGCTGGAGTAGCCATTCTAATATCGAATAAAATTGACTTCCAGCCCAAAGTTATCAAAAAAGACAAAGAGGGGCACTTCAAACTCAGCAAAGGTAAAGTCTACCAAGATGAACTCTCAATTCTGAATATCTATGCTCCAAATGCAAGAGTAGCCACATTCATTAAAGAAACATTAATAAAGCTCAAAGCACACATTGCCCTTCACACAATAATAGTGTGAGACTTCAACACCCTACTCTCACCAATGGACAGATCCTGGAAACAGAAACTAAACAGAGACACATGGGCACTAACAGAAGTTATGAAACAAATGGATTTAACAGATATCTACAGAACATTTTATCCTGAAACAAAAGGATACACCTTCTTCTCAGCACCTCGAGCTACCTTCTCAAAAATTGAACATATAATCAGTCACAAATCAGGCCTCAACAGATACAAAAGTATTGAAATTATTCCATGCATCCCATCAGATCACCAAGAACTAAGGCTAATCATATTATCATTAACAACGTAAATAATAGAAAGCCAATATTCACGTGGAAGCTAAACAACACTATATTCTATGATGGTCATGGATGAAATAAAGAAAGAAATTAAAGATGTTTTAGAATTTAATGAAAATGAAGCAACAACATATCCAAACTTATAGGACACAATGAAAGCAGTCCTAAGAGGAAAATTCATAGCCTTGAGTGCCTCCAAAAAGAAACTAGAGAGAATACACTAGCAGCTTGACAGCACACCTAAAAGCTCTAGAACAAAAGGAAGCAAATTCACCCAAGAGAGGTAGACAGCAGAAAATAATAAAACTCAGGTCTGAAATCAACCAAGCAGAAACAGAACTACTCAAAGAATCAACCAAACCAGAAGCTGATTCTCTTAGAAAATCAACAAGATAGATAAACACTTAGCCAAAATAGCTAGTGGACACAGGGACAGTATCACAATTAACAAAATCAGAAATGAATTGCCAGACATAACAACATAACTTGAGAAAATCAAAAACACCATCAGATCCTACTAAAAAAGCCTATACTCAACAAAACTGGAAATCCTGGATGAAATGGACAAATTTCTAGACAGATACCAGGTACCAAAGTTAAATCAGGATCAGATTAATGACCTAAACAGTCCCATATCCTGTAAAGAAACAGAAGCAGTCATTAATAGTTTCCCAACCAAAAAAAGTCCAGGACCAGATGGGTTTAGTATAGAATTCTATCATACCTTCAAAGAAGACTTAATTCCAACTCTCCTCAAACTATTCCTTAAAATAGAAACAAATTCACTCTATGAGGCCACAATTACTCTGATACCTAAACCACACAAAAATCCAACAAAAAAAAGAAAAATTCAGACCAATTTCCCTTATAAATATTGATGCAAAAACACTCAATAAAATTCTCCCTAAACGAATCCATGAACACATCAAATTGGTCATCCATCATGATCAAGTAGACTTCGTTCCAGGAATGCAGGGATGGTTTAATATACAGAAAATCATCAACACAATCTACTTAATAAACAAACTCAAAGTCCAAAACCATGTGATCATCTTGTTAGATGAAAAAATTCAACACCCATCAATGATAAAAGGATTGGAAAGGTGAGGAATTCAAGGCCTATACCTAAACATAATCAAAGCTATATACTGCAAACCAATAGTCAACATCAAAATACATTGGGAGAAACTTGAAGCAATCCCACTAAAATCAGGGACTAGACAAGCTACCCACTTTCTCCCTACATATTCAATATAGTACTCAAAGTCATATCCAGAGCAATTAGACAACAAAAGAAAGTCAAGGGGATACAGATTGAAAAGGAAGAAGTCAAAATATCACTATTTGTAGATGATATGAAAAAAGTGATCTTAAAAATTCCACCAGATAATGCCTAAACCTGATAAACAGCTTCAGTGCTGTAGCTGGATATAAAATTAACTCAATCAAATCAATGGTCTTTCTCTACACAAAGGATAAACAGGCTGAGAAAGAAAGTAGGGAAACCAGACACTTCACAAGAGTCACAAATAATATAAAATACCTTGTTGTGACTCTAAGGAAGTCGAAGATCGGTATGATAAGAACTTCAAGTCTCTAAACAAAAAATTCAGAGAAGATCTTAGAAGATGGAAAGATCTCCCATGCTCGTGTATTTGCAGGATTAATATAGTAAAAATGAATGGCTATTCTGCTGAAAGCACTCTACAGATTCAATGTAATCCTCATCAAAATTCCAACTCTTTTCTTCAATGAATTAGAAAGGGCAATTTGCAAATTCATCTGGAATAACAATAAACCAAGGATAGCAAAAACTCTTATCAATGATAAATGAAAAAAGAACCCCTGGTAGAATCACCATGCCTGACCTCAAACTGTACTACAGAGCAATTGTGATCAAAACTGCATGGTATTGGTACAGTGACAGACAGGTAGATCAATGGAATAGAATAAAAGACCCAGAAATGAACCCACACACCTATGGTCACTTGATCTTTGACAAAGGATTTTATATCATCCACTGGAAAAAAAAGACAGCATTTTCAAGAAATGGTGCTGGCACAACTGGCGGTTATGTAGAAGAATGTGAATTGATCCATTCTTATCTCCTTGTACAAAGCTCAACTCTAAGTGGATCAAGGAACTCCACATAAAACCAGAGACACTGAAACTTATAAAGGAGAAATTGGAGAAAAGCCTTAAAGATATGGGCACAGGAGAAAAATTCCTGAACAGAACAGCAATGGTTTATGCTGTAAGATCAGGAATTGACAAATGGAACCTCAAAATTTCAAAGCTTCTGTAAGGCAAAAGACACTGTCAATAAGACAAAAAGGCCACCAACAGATTAGGAAAGGATCTTTTCCAATCCTAAATCAGATAAGAGACTAAAACCCAATATTTATAAGGAATTCAAGAAGATGGACTCCAGAAAATCAAATAGCCCTATTAAAAAATGGGGTACAGAGCTAAACAAAGAATTCTCAACTGAGAAATCCTGAATGTGTGAGAAGCACCTAAAAAAAAATGTTCAACATCCTTAATCATCAGGGAAATGCATATTAAAACAACCCTGAGATTCCACCTCACACCAGTCAGAATGGCTAAGATCAAAAATTCAAGTGACAGCGAATGCTAGATAGGATGTGGTGAAAAAGGGACACTCCTCCATTGTTGGTGGGATTGCAAGCTGGTACAACCACCCTGGAAATCAGTCTGGCAGTTCCTCGGATAATGGGACATAGTACTACTGGAAGATCCAGCATTTCCTCTACTGGGCATATACCCAGATGTTCCAACTTGTAATAAGAACACATGCTCCACTAAGTTCATAGCATCCTTATTTATAATAGCCAGAAGCTGGAAAGAACCCAGATGTCCAAAAAACGTAGAATATCCAAGAACAATTTGCAACATGCATGAAACTCAAGGAGAAGGAAGACCAAAGTATGGATACTTCGTTCCTTTTTAGATTGGGGAACAAAGTACCCATGGAATGTTTTACATACAAAGTTCAGAGCTAAGAAGGAAGGAAGACAGAGAGACTACCCAACCCAGGGATCCATCCTATATACAACCACCAAACCCATACACTATTACATATTCCAGAAAGATTTTGCTGACAGAACACTGACATAGATTTCATGTGAGTCTATGCCAATGCCTGGGAAATACAGAAGTGGATGACCACAGTCAACTATTGGATGGATCACAGGGCCCCTAATGAAGGAGCTAGAGAAAGTACCTAAATAGCTAAAGAGTTCTGCCACCTTATAGGCGCAACAAGATATGAAGTAACCAGTATCCCCCAGAGCTGTATCTCTAGTTGCATATGTAGCAGAGGATGGCCTAGTCGGCCACAAATGGGAGGAAAGGCCCTTAGTATTGCGAAGATCATATGCCCCAGTTCTGGGGAATGCCAGGGCCAGGAAGCAGGAGTGGGTGGGTTGGGGAGAAGAGTGGGGGGATTGCAGAGGGCTTTAGGGATAGCATTTGAAATGTAAAAGAAGAAAATGTCAAATAAAAATGGGGAAAAGTGTATCATCTAATGAGAGAGAGAAAAAAATAATTATTAGGATCATGCCCAAGGTTAATAATGGCTACTGTTTACCCAGTTGTTGATTTATCTTAAGTTCTGCATTTAGCACTTATATACTATTCTTATTTTATCACTCCACATTTAAAGAGAAAGTGGTTAACTTGGCTCATAGTATCAGGGGATGCATACCACTATAGTAGGGAAAGTATTGCAGTATGAGCAAGCTGCAGCTTCTCACATTATATAAAAACTCAGAAAGCTGAAAGTGAGTATGAAATTAGACCAGGCTGTCATTCCCTAGAGTCTACTTCCTCCAGGAAATCTCTATCTCTAAATGACTTTTCAAGCTTTCTAACCAGCATCACTACCTGCAGGCTAAGTTTTCAAATATGTAATTCTTTAGGGGACCATTCACACTCAAACTATACAAATGAGTTTATACATTAGAAAGTAACACTATTTTGGTATTATTTAAAAAGGATCAAACATTTATTTGTATATAGCTAAATGAAACAAAGCGATACAAAAACAATTATGGCAAGCAATGGATGGAAAGCTGAAACATGAGCCCTTTGTATACTAATACTGTGATTTGCAACAACAATTCAGAGCAAAGGAAATATAGTAAATTTATATCCTTATGGCGTACTTTGAGAAAAAAAAAGTTAAACACAAATAATTGATTTTCAACTTTGAGTTTTCTGCAAATGAATACTCTATCAAGGTAGACGGCTTAGGTACTGGTTTTGGTATGCATAGGAGTTGGAGTCATCAGGCTAAGAAATAAATATCATAGTGTTAATTCATACTGACTAACTTTGAAATTAGCCAAGTCCCAGGCATGCCCAGATAGAAATCCCTTAAAAAACAAGATGTGTTACATTTGTTGTTTGTGTTTTAGACATGATGTTGGGTAGCCAATAGAAACCAATAGAGACCTTATACCCCTTTGGTAGCAGAGAACTACTTTGTATTCCTGGTCCATTTGCCTCTATCTTCTTATCTATAGAACCACAGGAATATCCTACCATGCCTTGGCACTGAAGAAGGAACTCCAGATTTACATATAATAGGGGTGTACTCTACTCACTGAGCACATCCGGAGCCCAACAATGATTTTAAGTTTTCTTTAAGGAAAAAATATCTACAAATCCTGCTAATGATTCTTGTGGTTTAGAGCCTGAATTTTAAAGATGGATTTGAGCAGAAGCCATTTAACTCATACATTGTTATCAAGATCATAAAGTCTCTGAATAGAACTTAGCTCCTACTGAACAAAGCATCGTAAGAAGTGTGCAATGAACAGGAAACATCCCCTCCTCTGCACACCCAATCCACAACTGCCACACCCATCCTCCTCATTCCTGTCCACCCAATCATGAATTGCCTTGCCCCTCCTCCTGTCCACTCAGTCCTCAACTGCCAAAGACTATAGGACACTTAGGTTCATAACACACTGACTTGTGTTCCTTGTATTCCAAAAGACAACTGGAAACAGAAATAGAGGAAAATTAATTTATTATCACTTCATAAAATCCTATAAGGGATCATCTTATGATTTATAGAAAGTGATAAAATAAATTCTAAAATAACTTTAACAGGTTAACTTTTGTATATATAAGTGTGTGTGTGTGTGTGTGTGTGTGTGTGTGTGTCTGTCTGTCTGTCTGTCTGTCTGTCTGTCTGTCTATCTGTATGTCTGTGTGTGTATGTATCTATTTGTGTCTGTGTGTGTGTGTTTGTGTGTATATACATGTGTGTATACATTTTGATTATTGGAGAATTTTATACTTGAACATAGTAAAATATGGTCATATTTTTTTCTTCACTACACCTTCCAATTTGCCCAGATCTCCCAACATGTTCCTAAATTCCTATGCTAAGTTCATGTATAGCCTACTGGACTCAATCTGTGCTATCCACATATACATGAATTTAGAGTCTCCCATTCGGTCTTTCTTGTACAACCTACCTATAGTTCTGCCCACAAAGAATGATTCCCCCTCACAGTGCAACCAGCATGTCTGCCAATATCTTCTCAGTTATAAATGGAGTGTTCTGAGATTCTTCTCTCACTGTGTGGTGAAATTTTGGCTGCCTTGATTTTTATGCAGCTAACCAACGCTGCTGGGAGCTCATGCATGCAAACACCATGTTGTATCCATCAGACAGCATCTCAGAGGACTACCCCATCCCTTGATTCTTACACTCTTTCTCACTTCTAGCCTAACTGGTGTTTCTCTAGCAAGAAAGCAAAGCATGAGACTCAGGTCACTTTTACACTTTGTTAGAGGTAGTTATGTTATTGTTTCTTTGTTCATTATTTAATTCAATTTAAGGCTTGGGAAAATGGGATCATTTCTTTTTTCATGTTTATTTCAGATCGCATCCTTCCAACTACCTATCCATATCAACTAATTCTGAGCCTGATGGTGTTTTTTGTCTAGGTCCATCCTTTGAAGAATGAAGAATCTGCTACATTCTGCTGTATCTGGAGTTTGATGTCAGGTGCCATTTCTTCATTTATGTTAAATACACTAATCTGACAAGTAAAATGAAGACAGAACACAGTGTTTCTCTTTGGAAGATTTCTTTGGCTACCAGGGTTTTAGCACAGGATAACTGTTAACCCATTTAGCCAGCTACCTACTGATGGGGAAAACATCTAGAGTTTTTTTTTTCTTCTTTTTTTTTTTCCATTTCTCTGTGTGTTTATGTGTGTGTGTTTGTGTTCATTTACGTATATGTATGTGGGAGGGTTTTCATGTGCAAATGCACATGTGTATATACATGTTAGGTATCTTATTCAATAGTTCTCAATATTATGTGAATGCAAATATGTACATATGCATGTTCACATGTACATATGTTTATGTAGAGTATACGCCTCTGGGGTGGTAAGATGTGTACAGACAGCCTGGTATCTAGTAGAGCACAGGCCTTGAACCTCAGTGACTAGTAGGTGGTAACTTCCACATGCATGGGATGCCAGGTGGTCAGCCATGCCCCTGGACTCCTAGCTTTTGTCACAGCTACAGTACCCCACAGAGAGGTGTGTGGCCATCACTCATGTAGGCAATGCCCCAGCTCCTAGCATTCTGCCTGGATTTCACCCCCACAGTTACCTGGCAAGAGCCAGGTATGTTCCGTTCCACAATTACCTGGCAACAACTCAGTAGGCCCAGCCCACTATAAAAGGAGCTGCTTGCCTCCTCCAATCTCTCTTACTCTCTTCTCTCTCTTATTCTTGCTTTCCGCTTACCTGCTCCTAATTCCCCCCCCCCTCTTCATGTGGTCATGGCTGGCTTCTACTTCTCTACTTCCCCATCTCTGCCTTTCTACAATAAATGCCTGAAAACTATGGACTGCCACTTTTTGACCCACATATGTCCACACCTGTGTGCTAAAGATGAATGAGGACATTTTGGTCACCTGCTGAATTCCTTTCAGTCTCACATCCTTCTGGTATAGTTTCTCACTTAACCTGGAACTAGACTGGCAGCCACCAAACCTCAGTTATTTTCACTGTAATTCTCATAGATCTGGGATAACAGTAGGGAATGTAGACACTTATAACTAATTTTAAGGGGTTACTAGGAATTTAACCTCAGAAACTCATATTTATTCATTAAAATCTCTTAGGCACTAAGCAATATTTTAAGTCCATGTAGAGTTTTTCACTGGCTTGGCAGGCCACTAATTTTGTGTAGAAAATGGGTGAGAGAGAGACAGAGACAGAGAGAGACAGAGACACAGAGACACAGAGACACACACAGAGAGAGAATTCATAACTGAATTACTGAGATGACTGGATAATCCTGTGAAAGAATATAAAATATTTCACTCTCTTCAAACTCCCTCTTGCATTTATATATTTACCTGTTGATTTGACATGAAATTTATATTCCTTCTCCATATTGATTTGTTAATATAATTATAACAGTAATTATTGTTTAAATAGCGGAACTATGAAGGTTTTTCTTAATTAATTAATTTTTACTTATTCACTTTATATCACACTCATTGTTTCCCTCCTGGAAACCCCTCCCTCAATTCTTTCCCCCTCCCTCCTTCCCTTCTATCCTCAGTGAGTAGAGGCCTCCCTATCTATTCTCCCACCCTGGCACATCAAGTCTGAGGGGCTAGACAAACCCTCTCCCACGGAGTCCAGACAAGTCAATCCAGTTAGAAGAGCAAAATCATACAGAGACAAAACGTTTTGGGATATCCACTGCTTGTATTTTTCAGGCAAATGGGTGAAACATTAGAATATGATCTTGAGTGAGGTATCACAGTCCTAAAAGAAAATGTTAGATCTGTGCCAAGTCCTGGATTATACCCATAGTAATGCAGGAAAGAAACATAATAGAAATGTAACTAAGGTACTGTGAGGTTTCTCAGTGAGTAAAGGGGCTTGCACAAAGGCTATTACTAATCTCAAACCCCAGAACCCACAGTATAAGGAAAGACTCAATTCCCAAAAGTTATTCTCTGACCTTCCCACTCATGTCATGGCATATATACTTCTACATACATTTACATGTACATATGCACAAAGACACACACAAACTCACACACACACACATGTGCACATACACTGACACATACATACACACACTAATAAGTGAATAAATAAAGGTAAAAAATACAAATACAACATTTATGAACAAGGAGAACAAATTATATTTATGAAAACACAGTTGAGAAATGTTACACATGAAAAACAACATTTTAAACAAGATAGTGGAGTACTGGCTATCTGCACTGTTGTGTTTATAAAAAGATAGAGAGGGGATATGTTTTAGTGTATGTGTGGTGAGGTATGGGGAAGGGGTGACTCAACAGGCCCATGCTAAGGTACCCCCCCAGGGCCCAGCCACAGGAAGATATAGTATAGGATAGAGTTTATTCAGAGCATGGAGAGGGGAGTTAAGAGGGTAGGGGAGAGAGAGAGAGAGAGAGAGAGAGAGAGAGAGAGAGAGAGAGAGAGAGAGAGAGGAAGAAGAAGAAGAAGAAGAAGAAGAAGAAGAAGAAGAAGAAGAAGAAGAAGAAGAAGAAGAAGAAGAAGAAGAAGAACAAGAAGAAGAAGAACAAGAACAAGAACAAGAACAAGAACAAGAACAAGAACAAGAACAAGAACAAGAAGAACAAGAAGAAGAACAAGAACAAGAACAAGAACAAGAACAAGAACAAGAAGAACAAGAAGAAGAAGGAGGAGGAGGAGGAGAAGGAGGAGGAGGAGGAGGTGGAGGAGGAGGGGAGGAGGAGGAGGAGGGGAGGAGGAGAAGGAGGAGGAGCAGGAGGAGTAGGAGGAGGAGGAGGAGGAGGGGAGGAGGAGGAGGAGGAGGAAGAGGAAGAAAAAGAAGAAGAAGAAGAAGAAGCCAGCCATTAGCACATGGAAAGAGAGAGGGGCAGGGAATGAGGAGAGAGCAGAGGGAACAGGAAGGCAATAGCAAAAGAGAGTGGAGAGGGCAAGCAGATCCTTTTATAGTGAGTCTGGTATACCTGGTTGTTGTCAGTAACTGTGGGGTGGAACATGCCTGTCTCTTGCCAGGTAACTGTGGGGCAGAGCTTAGACAAAAATGCTAACACACATCCTAGCTTACCATTTCGAAATTTCCAGTTATTGTTATTTTTATTGAGAATTCTATAAGTCACACATAGCCCTTGAGAACTAGCAAATACTTGTCTATCTCAGCCCACTCTGATTGTTCTGTGTAGGCATGGAACCTACAATCCTCAGATAAAAGTAGAAAACATTGTGTAGTCATGGAATCTACAATGCTCAGGTTACTTTGAGTAAGTGTGAGCCACCATCATTTCCAAATTTCTCTAGATGATGAAAGGTGAAACTTAAAGCCACTCTTTTATTGTACTGTCTGAACCTATTTCTGTTCATGAAGATTGAAACCAGGCCATGTGCATAGTATAACTAAAGCCTGATTACAGATACCACTAACTTCCATCGCATCTATAAGATAAAGCTTATTATATTTTACCAATACAGGTTAAGTGCTAATAATAAGTTAAAATGTTGTTGATTGACACTACTGGAGGGAGATGTTAACAAATACCTACTCACAAAAAAATCCGGAACTAATAATAGAACAGAATACAACTTACTGAACTAAAGTGTGTTGTTTGGATTATTTACAGGATTTTGGTTGGGGCTTACATTTAAAGAGCAGGAATGAGCCAAAGATACAAAAGCCTCCCCAGCATGGAAGATCATTCACAAAAGCCAGAGATCTTAAAGCCATTGCTCACCCTGCTGGCATAACAAAGACTCAGACTCAGAGGGTGTTCTTTTCTGGTGGCACCTTCAGTTTTAGCATCTTTTGTAGGTAGGCTGTTATGGTTGATTCAGAGACACCTATGTTTGGCTGTTTTCTGTTTCTTCTAGACTGTTAGGCAGTTTATGCTTAAGTCAGGCAGCTGGACATATCTGAAAATTTTCTTTGCAACTTTTGTTCTTGCAAAGGACTTCTTTCCCCACTCCAATATAGGGCAGCTCACAAAAATATGGAACTCTAATTCCAGGGAGTCTGATATCTTTTGACTTTCACAGGCACCAAACAGACATACATGCAGGCAAATACTCATAACCACAAATGTTAAATAAATCAATCTAAAATATTTAAAATGTGAGCTTTTAATTTAAAGCAATTATAAAGCTTTCAGATGGAGTGATACATCCCCTATGAAATCATAAGAGAGCCCAATAGTTTTATGGCTCAGATGCTTTGTCAGATTAAATTTAGAGAAGACTTACTAAAATGTATTAAGTAATTTAATGGGAAAACAAGACAAAGGAGAAACAAATTAGAGAAGATAACACACACACACATATACACACAGAGCCCCATGTTTGTGATTAACTAAAGTATAGACTAGAGAAAACACAGAGCAATGTATCATGGTCCTATGTGCTACCGAGAAAGACAAAAGCAAAATTATCACGACTGTATTCCCTAACACATTGCTATACATATGAACAATAATTTCATGACTATGAACCTTTTTTTTTTCCCGAGACAGGGTTTCTCTATGTAGCTCTGGCTGTCCTGGAACTCACTTTGTAGACCAGGCTGGCCTCGAACTCAGAAATCCGCCTGCCTCTGCCTCCCGAGTGCTGGGATTAAAGGCGTGAGCTACCATGCCCTGCTGACTATGAACCTTTAAAAAATGTCTTATGACCAAAAAAAAATGTGCTTTACAATAAGATTTTTGATAGTTAACAGCAAATTATTATAAATTACTATAACAGTAGAAGTAAAGCTCTACAAGTCACAATAGATTGGATATGTAAAAGATGGAGAGTGGAAGTCAACCTTGTTTGTTAATTTGACACTCTAGAGAGAAAGAACACTGAGGAACTGCCTCCTTAACATGACTCTATAGGCTGTCTGCTGGGTATTTTTTAATTGCTAATTGTTATAGGGAATTTCAACACATTGTGGGCAATGGACTGTCTAGGCCAGTGGGCATGCAGTATAAAAATAAGAAAGAGTAAGTTTCCTAAACACAGAAGAAAAAGAATAAAAAAGGTGTCAGGAGGAAAAACAAACAAACAAGCAAACAATGACAACAACAAAAACCATCAGTATACTCTATTAGAAAATTTGATCATTCTATTTATTTGTACAGAAAATAACACACTGATTAGTCTGCACAGCACTTAGAATTCAAAGACTGTTGCTAAACAAATGAAAAATGATGCTCCTATAATTTATTATTTATCTTTTTTCACATAGTTAAATAAACATCATTATGAAAAATCATGACAACTTGCCAATTAAACCCACTTACCCACAGAAGAATATGCATCATTTCATTTTGCAAGTTAGGATGGGAGCAAAGATTGGAAATGAAAAGTGTGGGGTGGTGCTGCATTGCAAACTTTAAGCATATTAAAGCAAGCAAACAAACAAACAAACAAACATACAAACAAAAATGCCACCTTCTGTGCAGTGCATCAGAACCATGTAGAAGCCAACTTCCAAAACACCAAAATCTTTCTATAGTCTTCTTCAAAACAACCTCACTTGTAAGGATTTTTAACTTCTTTTCTTAGTTTTATTATATCAGAGGACAAAAGATCTAATATACATATAGGTGATATATTAATCTTACACTGTATTCAGAGGGAATTGACTTGTAATGTGAATAAAACCAATAGTTGTACAATGCTGAAAACAGGAGAGAAATGAAGCATTTTCTTTCTCGTGGGAGAGTGTTATGGAGATGACTAAATGGATAAAATGTAGTTGTACAGCATGAGATCTGAGTTAAAATCCTCAGAATTGATGTAAGAAGCCAGATATGGCAGCACTGTAGTGGGAATGTGGTGATGGAGACAGGCAAAAACTGAAGCTGATTGGCTGACCGGACTAGTCAAATCTATGAGATCCAGGTTAAAGTAGGATGTGTATATGAAAACAAAAGATGAAGAGTGATGAAGATAGAACTGTACACTCACCTCTGGCCCTCAAAGGCACATACATGTGTAAACTCCTTTATGAACACTCCCCTACTTGGAACACACATCCATATGCAAAACACTAAAGAAAGAATATTCTAGACTGCAACAATAGATGGCCTATGAGGAGTATGCAAAGACTTTAAAGTATGCCTGATTAGAGGCCAGATCACAACTAACTGAGCAAATACAATCCTGACTTTGGCCTAGGTGACTTCAGGAGTCATGATGTTGAAGACAGGCCCCTTAGCAGATACAGCTCATCTTTCTTCATGTATTTAGAAGGTAATGTGAAGAAGCACCTCTATCAGTCTTTCATAGAAACTGTCAAGTCCACAGGAAACTCAATTTTCCCAAATTCTGGCAGTTAGAAAAAAGCCAGCATTCCTGAGGAACTTTTGAGTCTGGTCCTTCTCTAAGACATTTTCCTTATCATCAACAGAAAGGACAAATGCTTGTCTGTGGTGCCTATTAGCATGAAAGTACATGGTGGCCTCTGGGCTTCCTCATTATTGCAGGTACTCGTTACACATTTCAGAGTCCAGGCCGGTGTCCTGGCTCTTCCCAATATCCCGCAAACTTCCTCCAGCTCAGGAGCTTCTCTTTCCTCTCTCCTCTCATGATCACGTTCACTCTGCTAACCGTGTTCCTTGTACTACTTCTTTCTATCTCTGCTCTGGATTCTTTCAGATGCCTAGGCCTGCTCTCTCCCTCATATACAATCAAAACCTTCCCCGTAACCAACCACTGAGGTGTCGTGTCCTGAGTTTACACAGAAACTTCCATCCTTGACTTGGAAAGCAGCTCTTAATTTGGAAGGAACCACTACTTTATGTCATACAAAGTAAAGCAAAGACAAGTTTGTGAATAGTTTCTGGTTGGTTCTCTAGGAGGACATTGAGAGAGATAGTACTTTTGGGTAAGTGATTTAATAGAATAGGTACTAATACTATAAAATCACAATACTGGGAAGGGTACTATGAGGTTGACTTCAGGCCCCATCAATAGAGACATGCAACATAACAAGATCTCTGAGAAGGAATTCATGAAGCAGAATGCAGGGTACTTCCTTATAGATTTTAGAGGATGGTAGGCTTTCATATTACCTGATTTAAGTTGAAGCATTCATTCTTGTTCAAGCCTATGCTTAAGTCTTAGGTCTTAGGCTCCAGACTTAGGTTTTAGATGGCAGGTGAGGGTTAGAGAGACTTGCATTCTAACAAGATAATAAATTATTTTGTTATTATGTTATTTAGATAGTTGGAGAAAGTAAATGGGAAGGATCTGTTTGGACCCTGTTATATGCATATGATACTGTGGCACCAGAAGTCTGGCCCTGTAAAATTCATTGGGGAATAATAATTAGAATTCTCCTAGAATATGTCAGTTTCTCACCTCTCTTTATATGTAACTTTCTTCCTTTTTTCTCCTTTTTTTTCTTTATCACCCTTCTCTTGTTCCTCCTCCCCCTTCCTCCTTATTCTTTCTCTTTTAGTGTGCATATGTGTAGAGTATTACTGATATATCTAGGCTGGCCAAGGTCTCACTATATACACTAGGTTGGCCTGAAGCTCATATAGAACTGTCTATCGGGTCTAATTCACAGAACTATGCTGGAGCATCATGAAGTAAATCTTGCTTCTAGAGTGGACCCTCTGCTTCCAATATCTGTTGTGTGTTGAGCTGGGAGGGAGATTTATTTTACTATTTTTTTGTTTAGATGCCAGAATGCTAGAACTGATGCCTTGTCTCTTGGAAACAGGCAGATAACATCCCTATGTGGGTATTAGCAGAAAAATGTCCTTGCCATCTGTTGGAATATAAGATGTGCCAGCTATGGTTATCCTGAAGAGCTAATTAATTTGACAATGGACAAAGTCCAGAAAAGTTACTTGTTTGCAAACAATTGTGTTACAGCCATTGCTTTAACAACAGTAAAATTCATACTTCTCCAATTTGTTTTTATATTTTCTGATAATAGGATTATCATGTAAGGCAAAAATGTCTTCAACATGGATAAAACTAGAACCTGACTCTTAAGCAGATACCCCAGAACATAGAAGTGTAGAATTTCTACAAGTTGCAGGACATCTTTCACAAAGCTGTTTCAATGTTCCTAGGAAACTTACCAATGCAGACTCAACCTGAAACTTGGCAAACCTGGCCTAGACACACACATTTGCTTACTTTAATTTGTTTTAATGCATCATAAAGACAATCAGAATCCTAGTGCAGTTTCTACTGGGGACATAAATTATTAAGAATAAATAAGTATGGAAATAGAAAATAAATATGCTGTGCAGAGTGAATTTAATGGGGCAAATATTCAGTGATCTCTTTTTCCATTAATAAGCAAGGTGGATGTTGTACATGATGTAAAAGATGTGTAATCCTAAGGTAATCAAGGATAGTATCACCTTCAAACTTAGTAGGTATATATTTTCATTTTAAGTATCAACTTTACATAACCTAGAATCACCTGGAGAAAATGTATGCATATTTATGGAGAGATTGCCTTGACTGCTAATTGAGGTAGAGAGACCCATCCTACTGTGGAAAGCAGCATTTTCTGCACTGCTGGCCCTGGGATATATATATATATATATATATATATATATATATATATATATATATATATATATCAGCAGCAACCAAGGCAGTGGTTGCATGGGTGCACTCAGTTCTCTGAGCTCATAAATGTAGGTGTGATGAAACTAACTGCTTGAGTTTCTGCCTTGACTTCCTCACAGTGAGAACCAGAGACATGGCAAGGTAAGCCAAATAAATCCTTTCCTCTCTTTGCTTACTTTATGTCAAGGTTTTGGTCACAATGATATTACTGAGACAAGAATCATGGGTCATAAATAGAAAGAACATGGAGAGGATATGTGCACAAATTTGGGACTGGGACCCTAGTGGTTCCTTCTCATTATGACCAAATACATGACTAGAAGCAATGCAAAGGAAGAAGGGTTTATCCTGGCTCACAGTTTAATAATGGATAAAATTAGTCATGGCAGAAATAACACAACAGCAGGAATCTGAGGTGGCTCTTCACTTTCTGTCTGTAGTTAGGAAGCAGTACGTTAACAGGAATGTAGCTAAGTTATATAACCTCATGATCATGACTCATTTCCTTCAGCAATGCTCTACCGCTAAAAGTTCAGAAACTTTCTGAAATAGGACCATCACCTGGAACTCAAGTGCTCAAGAGCATAAGCTGATTAGAAAAATTTTACAATCAAACTACCACCAAAGCTCTCCATAGTGTTTTACATTAATTTCCTAAACAGCAAGTGTGTTACTAGGTTATATCTCTATTTCTAAATTTTCTGGGACAAATAGTGAAGTTGGATGGATACAGTTTACATATCCATCAATGTAAGGAAGTCTGAGAGTTGGGTTACTTTTATTCCCAGTTATTCCCAAGTCAAATCTTACTTTCTTAGTACCACATCAGATTTCTATTTATATAGGGCTCAAAACTTTGAACTTCCATGCCCATTTTGTCCCTTCTCCTTTCCCCATTTTAGGCCTTGTCACTGCAGAAGTGAAGACTCAGTCTCTTGGAGAATTGATGCAGGCTCTTTACAGTCTCTGTGCCATTAGCTTCTTTGGATGATTTATTCCCTATTTAAAACCTGCATATTTAACATCTGTTTCCCAGACACTGATGTAATTATTTTGTAAGTGCCAAGCCTGGGAACAAAATTAAGAGTAAACCCAAATGTCCCACGCTTAATCAAGTCACAGAAGGGCCATATATCCCTTTTCTTTGGGGGGTGGCATCATATGGATATAAATATTTGTGTTTAAAATAATTATACATAGGTTCTGAGGAGAGGACTCAGTGGGGAAGGTGTTTGGTATTCAGACAAGAGGATATGAGTTATAATTTTATGTCTAGGTAAGGGCATAAAAGCCCAGCATGTTAATGTGCCTTTGCAACATGATATTAAACAAAACAGAACAAATCCTGGAAGCTCATAGGCCACCTAACCTGGTACATTTGCCTCAGCTAACCTGCTGAGGCAAAGAACAAAAAAGCCCTTTTCAAGCAAGATACACAGTGAGGACCACAACCAAGACTGTCTTCTTATATCCACACTCAAACCATGGTATATGTCTGTGTGCATATGAAAGACAATAAAATAATTATATATGAAATTTGTTATTTTATCAGTAATAAGCAACAACATTGGAAATACTTAAATACAATTCATAAAGAAAACATGTAATTGTTTCCACCTACATTTTCACTTTAGGAGTTGAGAGAGGGAAAAGATTGAGTCACATTGTCTATGACTAGTAGCAGACCACTGGGCTGGTACAAAAGCAGAGAATGAAAACTACTGGGCTAGAAAGATAGCCCACTGGCAATCCCAGGAAGTGAGGCTGTCTAATGAGCACCTGGGGGAGACCACATTTGCAATCTGATAGAACATAACTTTAAGGACATACAGAAACTGAGATTTGCAGTCCTTGCAACTTTGGATTCTGAGACGCCCTTGTACAAAGAAAGGGGTCAGTACCCATTCATTCTGTCTTTTATCACACTGGTCCTTATCATAAATGCTATTTTTCTGATATTTCCAAATTCAGGAAAAATGGGCCATTTTTTGACTCTGTGACAATCAGTCCACAATATTCAATAAGTTCCTAGGTTAAACATGAACTTTTCCCTCTCACAGATCAGCCAAGGGCAGTTGTTCAGGCTAAGGGAGTTTAACTCCCTACCTATGCTTAACTGGAAGTAGGATAATAAATCAAAGGGAATCAAATACTGTCTTTCAAGTTTCCATCTCGAGATAATACAGTATAATTCTAAATAAAATGTTATTTGTCAATGTGAAATACATGGCCATCTATCATTTCAAATGGGGAAGAAATTTAAGTTTTCCCATGAAAGCTGTAAGACAAGGACCAGAACCCAGAGTGTACCAACAGCCTGAATAAGACCACAGCGTCCAAACATTAACATGTTTGGGAAACACACATTTCATACTCAAAGTGGTATGGTAGACATGGTATGGTAGACATTCTGAAATGTGCTGAATAACAACAAAAAAATGTAGTTTCAAGAGAAGCTGAATGCAGATGCTTGTGAATGTTTGTATTAGTGGGCTGTTAACATTAAATAGTCAAATCAGAAAAGGCCTAAAGTTTTGTAATTATATCTGTATATCTTATACAGACAGCTTATCTGTAAAAGGCCACACGGCTACATTCTGCCATCAAACTACTCTATTGAAATGTCAATGTTCAGAATATATTTACTCTGTTGTATGACTTTTTCTGGGAAAGACATGAACAAATGCCTGTCTATTCATCTGAGGTAGAGGATATACAATTCTACAAGAATCTGGGTTAATAAAGCAGTGACTTTACTGGGATGACTTATGAAAGCAGAGGTACAAAGGTACAGCATTACCAGAAAGCCCACCTGACAATTTATTCCTGATGCATCTCTGAGGTTCCCTGCACAACCTGTAGGTTCTATTAAACAAGTCCCAACTCTGGCAGAGTCTTGGAATCCTAGAGCTCTTTCAGTTCCTTCCATTTCTCAAGCTTTCTTGACTTTCTTGACTTTCCTCCTTCCCAGGTGAAATGTTTTAACTAGGACAAAAAGCTACTCAATACACACTCTAATAACTGTGGGCGAAATAATGTTAATTCAGTGCATGAGAGTAAGCAGTTCTCTTCTATGGTGGCCCACAAAGTAGCTAAACCAAGAAGGGCTACACAAAACACAGATTATAAGTCTTTGAAAGCTCAGCACTGAGTTAAAATTGACAGTTCACAGACAGGTAGGGGATATATAGATGATAGATTGATAAATGATATATAGTGATTTTTAGATTGACTAAAGATGACTGAAATAATATACATTAAAAAGATGATAAAAGGATGATAGATAAATGGATAGATAGATGATAGACAGGTTAATAGATAGATAATACATATTTTGATGGATGCAATCATGTAGATTGATAAATGGATAGATATGGAAAGATGAGAGTAAGATAAATGATAAATAAAATATGATAGATATTTGAATAGGTTTCAAATGAGTGGATGGGACATGAACCCCTCTTGGTCTCACAGCATGTAAATTTGTCCAAGAGCATATTACTTACTTGTCCCAATCAGCCTGGCCACACATGGTGAGTTGGAAGACATCTGAATATAAATGACAATTGCCTGAGCACATTTGAGGACAGTCATTAATACTGCTAAAAGGCCCATGTGTTAAATTTGGCCCTAAAATGCCACCAGATGCATTTTTCCAAGCAACCTGGAAGCCTTTTTAATGGTGCCTCTAGGCCAAGAACACTGCATCTGCTTCTATTTAGGCAGCCTGGGTACAGAAATAGAGCATCAAGGCAAAGACTATATCCTAAACAGACTTCACATCATGAAAAATAAATGTAACTGGGAGCTGAGTCTTGTAGCCAAATCAGGCCTACAGATGGTATATGTCTTCTAATTGCAAGGGAAGTTATTTGAAGGGCAACATAGTCCAGCTTCTTATTTAACTAAATTTAACAACTCTTGTATATACTCATATATCTACCTTGTGTCTTGCTTTGTATGATGGCTAACTTAATTATTTAACTTGATGAGATTTAGTGTCACCATGGAAACAAGTATCTAGGCATAGAAATTCCCAGAATATAGTTCCTGAGGTATGAAGTCCCACGCTCACTGTGAGTGGTTTCTTCCATGGGTAGAAGAACCTAGACTAAAAAAAATACAGAAAGTCTACTTGTCAACAACATTTACCTCTTACTTTCCTAACTGTGGGTTTAACGTAATCAGACATTTCACTCTCCTGCTACTATATCTCTACCCATGATATGAACAGTACCCTCAGACTGGGGTCCAAGCTAAAGCTCCTTCTTACTTTAGTTTGTTTTGTTAGGATTTTTCTTGGCAATTAAAGAAATAACTTATCCAAATTGCAGTAAGAAAGATGAGAGAGCAGAGGTTTTTCTCTAAGCAGTTTGTATTTCCTGATGTCCAAATATCTCATTCCACACTACTTTAAGCCATGTTCAAATTCATGAATCTCATCCCCATCCCTCTAGTAGACAAACCACAGGGCTTGCCTTCCATCTCTGCGTCCATTCCCTAGAAATTCTGAAGAACCTTAAGAAATCTACTCTTCCTCCTTTATCTCAACACTTTGTCTCATCTGCTAATGTCCAGTGGTACTCTACCTGGAAACATGCTAGCCACAATGATCTGGGCATCAAGTAGGTGATCTTCACTCTCCTTATCCTCCATTACAATTTTGCAGGCACACTTCTAGCCCTAAACCAGACCACTTGCAGGAGCTTGCCTTCCCTCTTTGCTTCCACTCCCTAGGGAACGATCAGATTCTAGTGTTAATTCATAATACTACAAACATATTTTATACAAGACCATCGGCGGCCATTCATTACAGAGATTCAGAAGCATTTCCTACCAGACAATCCATAGCCAACATACTCTTCTAAGATACAGGTAGAGCTACAGAAACAAAGGATAGAAATTCCCAATCAACAAAGACAGGGCCTCATATCAATGCCTACTATATTATCATGCCAAATCTGATACCTAGACACTAAGGTACATAAACAAAAACAGCCTGGACAATATATCTGTATCAGAACCCAGAAACTGTACTACCTAAAAATACAATATAGCTGAAGCAAAAGAAAATGATTTCAAAATATCTATGATAAATGCATTCAAATACCTTAAAGAGGATATGCATAAATCCTTTAATGAAATCTATGAAATACCAACAGGGGATGAAATTAAGAAAACAGTTATGAAGATGTGAAAGTAGAAGTATAATCAATAAGGAAAATCAAAACTTCTGTAAAACTACAAGACCAAAATTTCGCAAGTCCATCAAAAACTTCAGAAATAATATTTACAAAGAAATAGAGAATAACAAACACTTAATGCTTAAAAAATCATGGCTTTTATTTATTTCCCTTGCTTTACCTCTTTACAGATCTTAATAATTCATAAGAGATTAATACCTCTGTTAAAGAAAATGTTAAATCTAAAAAATGAAAAAGTAAAAATTAGGGTAAAATATTCAGAAAATATGGGGCACTAAGAAAACAATAAATATATGAAGAGAAAAAATCCAGCCCAGAGATGGTCCCACCTACAAGGGGCCCTTGATCACTAATTGAGAAAATGCCTCACAGCTAGATCTCATGGAGGCACTTCCCCAACTGAAACTCATTTCTCTGTGATAATTCCAGCTATGTCAGGTTGACACAAACCTAGCCAGTACACCCCCTCATCATCCCTTAGGATGGAATCCAGGTTTGAATAAAAAGAAGATAATGAGCTGAATTGAAGTTAATGGTCAGATCTGCAGCATTCGTTTATTTCTTTGCTTCCTGACTGTGTGTACAATGAAACTAGTGACCTTGACTCAAGCTCCTCCTGTCATGCCTTCCCCACTATGACGGACTGTACCCTCAAACTCTGAGTCAAAATAAACCTTTCCTTTCTCAAGTTGCTTTTGCTGAGTATTTTGTAAAAACAATGAAAAAGGACTCTAACACAGTTGGCTGACACTTATTGACAGTTAGAAAGCATTCTAGAAATAGTGTCAGTGCTACAAATTTTGACTTTAATGAGTTAGGTTTGTTGCCCTAATTCTGCATGATTTGTAAGTGACAGTAAGATTCAACAATATCAACTACAACAACTATGTTGTGTTCTAAATCTGTACGGTTTAGTCTTCAGAATACAACTAGAAATGCAACTTTGTATCCTATATTTTACTGTAGCTTATAGCAAGGAAAATCTAGCACACCCAATCATGAATGCACATTACCATAACCAATATATACTGAACATATAGCTTTATTTAGACCACAGAAATGTGTATACACACACACACACACACACACACGAGAGAGAGAGAGAGAGAGAGAGAGAGAGAGAGAGAGAGAGAGAGAGCCAGAGGACCAGAGAAAAAAAGATCATTGGAATCAATTTCAATGATCCCCCCTTCTGATCACTAGTAAAGAGTGAATAACACTAAAAGTTTTCCTGAGTTTCTACCATGCATTGTAAATTGTCAATTACCTCAAGAGATAGTATTTGAAATGTAAATTAAGAAAATATCTAATAAAAAAATTGGAAAAAAAAAAGGAGTATGAAATGCAGGATCAAGAAGAAAGCTAACCAATGTTGCAGCTAATATAATACTATCACATTGGAGGTGCTGCTGGTTACAAGTGCTATCCAAACATCTGTACTTTCCTGAACCTTCTAACAAATTCAAACAGGGAAATGTAAGAACAATAGTACTGTGCTAGCATATTGGTCCCATAACAATGGATAAAATGTGTTCTCCAGTAAAGTTTAATTGGGAAAAAAAAGAGATTAAAACTGAAATCAAAGTTGATGTTTAAATATATGTTAAACACCAAGTACAGGGCAAATTTTGTCTACAATCCAGTGAATGCACCACGGCAGGAGAATCCTAATAACCTCCTATATACCTAGAAGAGTGGAGAGGCCATGGTACGAAGCAGGTCCTGACCCAAGGGAGACATTGTAGAAAGCAGGGCCTAAACATAGGAATTTTGGACAGAAAAGTGGATGTTTTGACTAATATATAATATAAGCAGTAAAAGGCATCAGGTAGACCACAAATCCTGCAGCTCCTCCTTGCATGTGTATTTGTATATATACTTGCTTGCCCAAACATATATGATAATGCTCATTTGCAGTCAGTTGTGCATACAAATGGAGAACAGCGATGTAAATTGGGTTCCAATCAGACCAACTCTTGATGTTCCCCCTCCAATGCATACACCAAAACTTGTATTACAGATGTTCACTGCCATGGTTGGCTTTTCAACTAGATGGTCCAAATTTACCTGGAAAATCTACACTCTGGACCTAATGCCTGTATGGCAGGCACCTTACCAACTGAACCATTTCCCCAAGCTCTTCATGTAACTTCTTATATGAACTGCCCACCACTTTTTTTTTTTTTTTTTTTTTTAGAAACAGAAGTCCTTTCTATTCTACTGTATGTTAGAAAGTCTGTAGAAAACCCTTCAGTTTAGAAGATTTAAAGTCTGAAATGGAACCTAAACACTGTGCCTGTCATAATGATATAGAAGGACTGACTGCATCTAGTCAAGGAAATAAGACTCTAATCAGTTCTCACGGGGGACCATGTGAGGTAACTTTAGAAGAGAAAAAAAAAAAAAAAAAAAAAGACAGCCAAATGGAATCTTGGAACACTTGTAAGGTGAAAGAGTATTCATTGTCCAGGCCAATCAAATAGGGAACATTTTTCTAGAAAGAGGATAATATGGGAGGAAAGAGTTGATGTCTAGGTTGTATTTAAAATTAAAAGGGTTCTGCCTGGAAAAACAGTGGGAAGAACATGGAAAGAAAGCCAGGAACAGCCGGGCGTGGTGGCGCACGCCTTTAATCCCAGCACTCGGGAGGCAGAGGCAGGCGGATTTCTGAGTTCGATGCTAGCCTGGTCTACCAAGTGAGTTCCAGGACAGCCAGGGCTATACAGAGAAACCCTGTCTCAAAAAAACCAAAAAAAAAAAAAAAAAGCCAGGAAGGACTATCTGGAGACTAGTTAAGTATTCTGCAACCATCCCCATAGCATAGGAATCTGTAGCAAGGTCTGCAGGAAGTGTGCAGGAAAAAAAAAAAAAAAAAAAAAAAAAAAAAAAAACATTGTCTGGATGCAACAATCCTAATTAGGAGTAAAAATAAATAAATTTTATTAAAAATTGTAATGGGGCTGATGGGATAGCAAAATCCTTGCATTGATAATATGAGGACCTATCATGTAGTTTCTGAGGCCACAGAAAAGAGGCAGACATAGGAATGATAACTTAGTGGTAGAAAGCTGGCCTAGCATATGCTAGGCTCTGAGCTCAATTTCCAGTCCTTGAAAGAGAAAAGAGCCTAATTTTAAATCAGTATACAGAGTCAGGTATGTATGTTTGGAATTGCAATGACAGGAAGATAGAGACAGCCTGGTCTCTGTATCTGGTGGTCAGTCAAACCAAGCTTACTTGTCAATTTCTAGTCCAATAAATATCTCAATTTCAAATGCTAAAGGTAGTTGGTGCCTGAAGAACATCACAAATGGCATCCTTTGTATTCTTCATGGAGTTACATATTGACTTACACACATCTGTATAAATATATATTTGGGTTCACCTTCCATGCTGACACTATGGTGTGGGCATGGCCACTGAGAAAGACAGCTCAGGCTGTATTAAATTAGAGTCTAAAGAAATGGTATGCTGAAGCCAGGGTTTCTTGACACCTGAGCATCCAGTTGCTGTTGGAAAACCTGCACAAAGAAATTGGGAACAAAGTGTTTGAGGTCCATGAGCCCACAGTGAGGAAGGCTGGGATGTACAACTCCCAAACTCATGGACATCCAGGCACCAATGAGTCAAAAAAAAAGTTGGGAGCATAGCCAGGAACCACAGGCTGAGAACAGCTACTAGCCCAGGGTTTGGGGTAATGGCGGCTCCAGCATAGCTCATCAGCCAAAGGCTTTAGCTTAGCAATTCTTGTCTGGCAGTACAGAGGAGCTTACTCCATTCTCCCCATAACAGTTAGTGATGAAAGAGGCAGTCCTTGGTTCCAAACTATTTATTGATTGATCACCATGAAAAATGGGTACACACTATCTACATAGGGTGGTGGGCCAGAGATTAAAAACCTTTTTCATGCAGAAATGTCCAGGAGGGGAAGGTGATTGGCTAAACCATCTGGGCCTCTAGGCACATCATTAGTAATTACCATGGAGAACCCTGATTTAGGTTACATGACCACAGTGCTCCTTTTCTTTCCTTTCCTTTCCTTTTCTTTTCTTTTCTTTTCTTTTCTTTTCTTTTCTTTTCTTTTCTTTTCTTTTCTTTTCTTAATGCTTTATTGGTTATTTTATTTATTTACATTTCAAATAATATCTCCCTTTCCAGTTTCCTTCTGAAAAAACAAAAACCCTATCCCACCCTGCCTACCCCTGCTTCTATGAGGATGCAGAGGATGCATCCCACCCAACTACTTACTCCCACCTCATTGCCCTAGCGTGCCCCTATGCTGGGACATCAAACAGGACCAAGGACCTTCATTCTCAATGTTGCCAGATAAGGCAATCCTCTGCTACATATGTAGCTGGAGCCATGAGTCCCTCCATGTGTATTCTTTGGTTGGTGGTTTAGTCCATGGGACCTCTGGGGGTTCTGGTTGGTTGATATTATTCATCATATGGGGTTGCACATCCCTTCAGCTCCTTCAGTCTTTCCCCTATCTCCAGGGTCCCAGTGGTTGGTTATGATCATACACATCTGTTTCAGTAGGGCTCTGGTAAGACCTCTCAAGATGCAAGATACAGCTATATCAGGCTCCTGTCAGCAAGCCCTTCCTGGCATCTGCAATAGCAATTGGGTTTGGTGGCTGCATATGGGAGGAATCCCCAGGTAGGTCAGACTCTGCATGGTCTTTCCTTCAGTCTCTGCTCCAGGCTTTGTCCCTGCATTTCCTTTAGACAAGAGCAATTCTGGGTTAAAATTTTTGAGAAGGGTGGGTGGTCTCATCCCTAAATTTAGGTCCTGTGCCTAACCTCTCCATATGGTCTCTAGAGGTTCCCGCTCTTCTTTGTTTCTTATTTCAGCTAGTCATCCCCATTGGGTCCTGGGAGTTTCTTATTTTCCTGAAATCTGGGACATTCTGTTGATTACCCCAGTTCCCAATCCCCCATTGCAACACACTATTTTTTTTTAATTTCCTGACCCTTTATACATTACCCACACTGGAATCCCCCCCTTTTCCTCTTTCCCTCCTCTCTTCCTCCATGTCCCTAATACCCACTACTTTGTTCCCTCTTCTAAATTTGACTGAAACATCCACACTTTAGTCTTACTTCTTCTTGAGCAACATATGGTCTGTATATTTTACTGTGGGTATTGTAAGCATCTTTCCTACAATATACTTACCAGAGAGTACATACCATGTGTTTTCTTTTGTGACTATGTTACCTCACTCAAGATGATATTTTCTAATTCCATCTACTTGCCTGTGAATTTCAAGAAGTCATTGTTTTTAATAGCTGAGCAGTACTCTATTGTGATATATACCATGTTTTGTGTATCCATTCCTCTGTTGAGGGACATGTGGGTTGTTTCAAGCTTCTGGCTATTATAAATAAGGCTGCTATGAACATAGTGGAGTATTTGTCCTAGTTATATTTTGGAGCATCCTTTGGGTATATGCCCAGGAGTGGTATAACTGGGTCCACATTATATCCAATTTTCTGAGGGACCACCAAAGTGATTTCCAGAGTGGTTGTACCAGCTTGCAATCCCAACAACTTTGGAAGTTATTTGTGTTATTCTTTCTCTACATCATTACCAGCATCTGCTGTCACCTGAGTTTTTGATATCTGCCGCTTGATCTGACTGGTTGACTGGTGTATGGAAGAGTCTCAGGGTCATCTTGATTTTCATTTCCCTGATAACTAAGGATGTTGAACATTTCTTTCAGTGATTCTTGTCCATTCAAGATTCCTCAGCTGAGAATTCTTTTTTTTAGCTCTGCACACAATTTTTGAATAGGGTTATTTGATTCTCTAGATCTGACTTCTTAAATTCTGTGTATATATTGGATATGTGGCCTTCTATCGGATAAAAAATTGAGAAATATATTTTCCAAATCTGTAGGTTGCCATTTTGACCTGATGGCAGCACCTTTGTCTTACAGAAGCTTTTCAATTTTATGAAATCCCATTAGTTTATTAACTGAAAGCCTGGGATATTGGTGTTCTGCTCAGTAAAATTTCCCCTATGTAGACGTTCCCAATGTTCTTTCCCAATTTCCCTTCTAATAGATTCAGTGTATCTGGTTTTAAGTGGAGGTCTTTGAGTCACTTGGACATAAGATTTGTACAAGGAGATAAGAATGTATCAATTTGAATCTTTTACATGCCATTTCTTGAACATGCTGTCTTTTTTTCCATTGTGTTGTTTTATCTTCTTTGTCAAAGATTAAGTGACCATAGGTGTGTGGGTTGCTTTCTGGGTCTTCAGTTCTATTACAGTGATCTGTCTGTCTGTCTGTCTCTACACCAATACCATACAGCTTTGTTTGGATTTTATTTTTTATCACTATTGATCTATAATAGAGATTGAGGTCTGGAATGGTAATTCCCCCAGAAGTTCTCTTATTGATGAGAATAGTTTTCACTATCCTGCATGTTATGTTGTTCCAAATGAATTTGAGAATTGTTCTTTCTATCTCTGTGAAGAGTTGAGTTACAATTATGATAGAGACATGTAGATTATTCCACAGCTATAGTTTAACAACACATGGAGTAGGTGTGGCTATGAATATCGTAATGTTCCTTGTAGATAGAGCTCTGCTTTATACTCTTTGACATGGCAGTTCATTTGAACCTTCACTCTTTTCTTTCTGCCATCACCCTGAAACAAGTCTCTCCTTTCAAACACTTGTGTTCCTCCCTCCATTCCCTCTCTCCATAGACTCCTGTGTCCTCTTCCCCCCCCCCTTAAATATTCTGTATATCAATGATTTCACTGACATAAACCTAAATTGAAGAGCAGGTCACTGTTTCACATGGATCCCCACATTCTTAAATAAATATTTGTGGTGCACTTAAAACCAAGAAGAGCAAGGAACAGTGGCATGCCCAAAGGCAAGTGTGTCATCCTCCCCTCCCCCGGAAATTAAGATAAAAAGTAATCTGGGAATGGACCAAGAAAGCACATAAACTAAAACTATAATACCATTACAAGTGAGAAAAGGTCAGTGGATCTCAAAATGTCAAGTGACTAAGTATAATTTTCCTTCTAGGTTATTGTTAGTGTAGCTTAACTGCCAAAGCCTGAAAGTGTCTGGATTCATGTACTATTTTAGTCTCATTGTACCAGTTTATTAGCAACTTTTCAAGTTGTATTAATATCACTATAAAAGTCAATCAGGACCTTAAGTAGAATGTAAAATGTCAGATAGATCATATATATTCTGAGCACAATAATTATGCATTAACATTTAAAATGTCCAGATTATAAATTATGTTGTTTCTCTACATAGTTAATGGATTTTACTAAAAGTACCTGAGAAAAATACACACAGAGAGAGGGGTGGGGGTGGGGGGATGCAGGGGTACTTGGAAGAAGAAATCTCATAGATAAATTCATTGATTCCTATTTGAGTTATAGGAGACCCCTCTGTGGGAAAGCACTTGCTATGCCAGCATAAGATCTGAGTTTAAGTCCTTTGTAACCATGTAAAAATTCAGGTACTATATATAATGCACATCTATAGCTCCAATGCTGAAAGAATGAGCTAGGAGGGGCCCTGAAGTATCCTAGCATACTACTTTAGCAAATTCAGTGAGCTCCAACACAGTGAGAGATTGTTCCTTAAAAAGTAATGTAGACAATATAGTAGTATAGAAGAAGACAGTTCATACTATTTATACATATAAACATAATGCAAACAATAAAAATTTAAAGTATGTTTCTACCATATAGTTTGTAACTACTACTAAAAATGTTTTAAGTGCTGGTTTTCATGATCCAGGACATGGTGTAGTAAATTCATGTTAATTGTATGAGATTAAAAACAAAAAATTCCAGTCTTTATAACAATGGAATATATACTGTCTCAAATATTTTACATTTTTTCTTCCATGTCCTAGTGTTCTAATATTAATGTGAAATTCCACCACAAGCTCAGCGGTTTGCAAACTGGGTTAAAAGCTGATGGTGCTGATAGGTGAATATTAAAACCTTTAGGAGCTGGAATTTGGCTAGATAAAATGAGTGACTGTCTACTGAATTTGATGTCTGATTATCCATGCTACTTCCTGTTCATTCTCTGCTTTCTCCCAGAAGATGCAGCTTGACAGCCATCTCATGAGCCTATAATAATTTCCCACTATGATAGACTGCATCCTTCAAACTGTGAGCCAAAAAAAATCTTTCAATATTTAATGTGCTTCTTATTGTGTATTAGACATAGCAACAAGGAAAATAGCAAAACTTTCAAGCCCTTTCAGAAAGAAAATGAATTCAATATGTGTGGACACTTTTTCTTTGATCCTATAAAACTGAAGGTAGGCTGATAGGCTGCAACAATGAGAATTCCTAAATTTCTTACACACTGAATGCAATACATATTTTTCATTGACCTCTCTTCATGTCCATGTGTTAACTCAGAAGAATGTAGAGCAAAATAAAAGGAGAGTTCTTCCCCAAATGATTGACATGCAACCTACTTCCCCATGCCAGCTCTTCCAAAGATGTGGCAGCTATGGGAATATAACAGCAATAGACAGTAAGATTGGTAGAACTTCAGAAACTGTAGCTATTACACAACCAAAGGAACTGTGGTTCTAGACTTTTTTTTTCCGTTTTTTTATTAGATATTTTCTTTATTTACATTTCAAATGCTATCACTTAATTACCCTATACCCTCCCCCTGCCCTACTCTCCTACCCACCCACTCCCACTTCTTGGACCTGGTGCTCCCCTGTACTGGGGCATATAAAGTTTGTAAGACCAAGGGGCCTCTCTTCCCAATGATGGCCATCTTCTGCTACAAGTGCATCTAGAGACACGAGCGCTGGGGGTACTGATCTTTGCATCTTCTGAGATCTTTTTAGATTTCTTTCTTCAGAGATTTGAAGTTCTTTTCATACGGATCTTTCACCTCCTTAATTAGTGTTACACCTAGGTATTTTATATTATTTGTTACTATTGTGAAGGGTGTTGTTTCCCTAATTTCTTTCTCTATCTGTTTATCCTTTCTGTAGAGAAAACTGATTTGTTTGAGTTAATTTTCTATCCAGAGACTTTACTGAAGCTTTTTGTCAGGTTTAGGAGTTCTCTGGTGGAATTTTTAGGGTCAGTTATACATACTATTATATCATCTGCAAATAGTGGTATTTTGATTTCTTCTTTTCCAATTTCTCTCCCCTTGACCTTCTTTTGTTGTCTAATTGCTCTGGCTAGGACTTTGAGTACTATATTGAATAGGTAGGGAGAAAGTGGGCAGCCTTGTCTAGTCCCTGATTTTAGTGGGATTGCTTTCAGGTTCTTTCCATTTAGTTTGATGTTGGCTACTGGTTTGCTGTATATTGCTTTTATTTTGCCTAGGTATGGGCCTTAAATTCATGATCTTTACAAGACTTTTATCATGAATGGGTGTTGGGTTTTGTCAAATGTTTTCTAGGCATCTAAAAAGATGATGTTTTTTTTTTTCCTTTGAGTTTGTTTATATAGTGGATTACATTGATGGATTTCTGTATATTAGAACATCACTGCATCCCTGGAATGAAGCCTACTTGATCATGATGGATGATTGTTTTGATGTGTTCTTGGATTCGGTTAGCAAGAATTTTATTTTTGCATCGATATTCATAAGGGAAACTGGTCAGAAGTTTCTATCTTTTTTTGTGTCTTTATGTAGTTTAGGTGTCAGAGTAATTGTAGCTTCATAGAGTGAATTGGGTATGGTACCTTCTGTTTCTATTTTGTGGAATAGTTTGTGGCAAATTGAAATTAGGTCTTTTTGAAGGTATGATAGAACTCTGCACTAAACTCATCTGGTCCTGAGGATCATTGGTCTTAGCACTCTCTGCAGGGAAGCTCCCCTCTTGCAGGGAAGGTGCACAGAAATCTGAAGCTCAGATTCACCTCCTGAGTCCTGGATTCAGAGGCCTCCCTGGAGGCCAACTCTCCTCTAGCAGGGAAGGTGTCCAGGGGTCTGGGTCTCAGCTCTGTCTCCTGGCTGAGGATGAAGGACCGAAGGGACCCTCTCCAAGAGGCTATGTTGCTTCTGCCACCCCTGTGCTCTCCTGCATAGACTGGTCTCAGTGTTCCCAAGATTCTGGGTGTGCTAGTGCCTGCCTTTGTCCTTTGACCCTGTTGCTGCTAGCACAAGACCCTCTGGCTTTTTTGGAATAGATGTTACATTTCACTCTCCAGTGGTCTTAAAATCCTGGGTGTACTAGGGTGCCTGCAGTGTGGAGAGTCCTCTGGGGACCTTGGGACCCTCCACTGAGATTGTACCCAAGATTACTTTCTTGCTTTTTCTAGGGTATAGTTTCCTTCCTTTTGTTGTTGTTTTCCATCTATTATCGATTTTAAGGCTGTATTTGGGGAAATATATTGTGTAAATTTGGTTTTTTCTTGGAATATCTTGTTTCTCTATTTATAGTAATTGACAGCTTTGTTGGGTATAGTAGTCTGGGCTGGCATTTATGTTGCCTTAGGGTCTGTATGACCTCTACACAGGATCTTCTATCTTTCATATTTTCTGGTGAGAAGTCTGGTGTAATTCTGATATGTCTGCCTTTATATGTTACTTTACCTATTTCCCTTACTGTTTTAATATTCTTTCTTGTTTAATGCATTTTGTTTTGATTATTACATGCTGTGAAGAATTTCTTTTCTGATCCAGTCTTTCGGGAGTTTTGTAGGCTTCTTGTATATTCATGGGCACCTCTTTCTTTTAGTTATGGAAGTTTTCTTCTATAATTTTGCTGAAGATAATTTCTGGCCTTTTAAGTTGGGAATCTTCACTCTCTTCTATACCTGTTATCCTTAGGTTTGGTGTTCTCATTGTGTTCTGGATTCTTGGATGTTTTGAGTTAGGAGATTTTTGCTTTTTGCATTTTATTTGACTGTTATGTCAATGTTTTGTTTGCTGTCTTCTGCACCTAAGATTCTCTATTGTATCTCCTGTATTCTGTTGATGATGTTTGCATCTATGACTCCTGATCTCATTTCTAGGTTTTCTGACTCCAGGGTTGTTTCCCTTTGTCATTTTTTTTAATTGCTTTTATTTTCATTTTTAGATATTGGATGGTTTTGTTCATTTCCTTAATCCTTTTAATTGTGTTTTCCTGTAATTCTTTAAGGGCTTTTTGTGTTTACTATTCAATGGCTTCTAGCTGGTTACCTGTATTCTCATGTATTTCTTTAAGAGAGTTATTTATGTTTTTCTTAAAGTCCTCTATTATCATCATGAGAAATGATTTTATTTTATGAAGTGAGTGAGTCTTACTTTTCTGGCGTGATGGTTTATCCAGGACTTGCTACAGTGGGAGAATTATGTTCTGATGATGCCAAATTATATTAGTTTCTGTTGCTTATGTTCTTATGCTTTTCTCCCACCATCAAATTATATCTGGTGCTAACTGCCCTTAATATATATGACTGTAGCCTATCCTTCCTGTAATCCTGGTTGTCAGAACTTCCCAGAGTCCAGCTGTCTCTGTGATCCTGTGATTCAGGGATCCTATGATCCTGAGATTCTGAGTGTGTCAGGGTTCCTGGGAATCAAGCTACCCCTGTGACCCTGAGATACTGGTGTGTCCATATTCCTGGAATACTAGAATTTTGTGATTCTGTCATCCTAGTTGTGTTATATTGCCTGGATTTCATCCTCCTCTGGGTGATGTGTGACTTTCTGCATAGTTCGTGCCCAAGGCAAACCAGCACAGACCCATTTTTATTATTCTAAATTCTGGTAAAATCAAGTCCAATGTACTGACTTCATATGTGAAAGAAACTACTCAATAGAATACCTTTTACTCTAAATTTCACATAATTGATGGGGCAGAAATGTATGAACAGGGTTTGATGCCTTTCTAAAAAGAAACCTCATTACCCTAATCACCTCTCAATGGCCCCATCTTTTAATGTCATCAGTGTGAATTAATTTCTAGCATCTGAACATAGTGAAATCAGAAGCTGTAAGGCCATGTTAAACAAGATTGTGGAGAGAATGGACTTTATATAATGGCTTAAATAATGTTCTACAATAAATGAAATGCAGGTATAATAGACAATAATAATTGTGACCTTTGTCAGCACTTGTTTGTCTAGAGATTGTGTGGGGCAATGGGCTATGCACAAACAGCCTGGTCTCCAGTTGAGCTAAAGTCGTGAACTCTGGTAGGACCCAGTGGTAATAATTTTCACCTACATGGGATGGAAGGTGTTTCCTCATGTCTCCTGGACCTCTGGTTCCTGTTGAAGTTACAGCCCCCACATCCTCCACAGCCCCCACAGGAGAGGCTCATAGCTAGTAGTCATGTCAGTGTCATAAGCTTCTGACCTTCAGGCTAGACTCCTCCCAGTTACCTAGCAACAGTAAGATAAAAAGCCCACTATAAGATGGGCTGCTTGGCCCCACCTTGCTCTTTACCTCTTATGCTCTCTCCCTTACTCTCTATGATGTTACCTCTCACTCTCTTTAAGCTTTCTTACTTTCTAGCCTTCTCTCTCTCTCTCTCTCTCTCTCTCTCTCTCCCTTTCTCTCCTCTTTGCCATGGCCGGTCTCTCTCTCTCTCTCCTTTTATCGTCTCTCTTTCACCATGCCTTTCTACAATAAAGCTCTAAAACCATAGACTGTCTCTGTTCATCAGGGCCCACCATGCTCGAATGATGGGATAGGCTTTCTCCTAATGAGCCTTGTTTAATCACCCTACAGAAAGCCTTCCTATGCTGCAGCCATGGCCTGTACTAAGGACTCTTGCCTGCTTGGGAACCTCTCTCCCTCTGCCCTCTTCCTGTGTCCCTGGGACCCCTATTCTGTTCTCAGCTCCTCTGCTGTATTCAGTGTGGGATGTCAGATACTGAGAACCTTGTATTGGGGGCTGTCCCTTGGCCCCCGCTGCCATGTGGGGTCAGTGGCTTTACACAGCCAGATGCTCACCCAGGACTGAGGGAAAAGCTCTGGCAATCCTCTCGTGTCTGCCTGCCCAGAGCACAATACTCTGGCCTGACACAGTCTGCCTCACTTCCCCCTCTTTCTCTATACCTTCATCCCAGCAAGAATGAATAGAGGCAGTAGAGGAAATAGAGACAACTTGAGAAGGAATAATAACAACAGTGATGAGTAGAGATGTTTCTGCCAATCAGAACAATCAGGAACAATGGGTTTTTCTGTTTCATCCTCTTATGTGAATGATATGTCTGAGTGCATACTTATACTTGAAGGTGGTACACGGACCTAGGTCTTCCTCTTCCATGGTACCAGAAATGTATCTTTTTTCAAGTTTTCCTCCCATGAATAAGGTTCACTGTTTTCAGCCAAGGTAAAATAAAGATTTGAGTGAAAGAAATCTCTTTAATAATTTTCTTATACTGTTGAAATATTCATTTCTGTGAGAAGACAGAGAATGTACAATAGCAATTATGATTTCTATCCTTGTTAGCTTGCCTTGTTATCTGGACATAGCATATTTTCATTTGAGAAGAAAGAATCAAGCAGCATTGTCTGGATCAGATTGGCCTGTGGGCATGTGTATGTGGATTATCATGATTACTTTTTTATTCAAGAGGATCCAGCCTACTGAGTGTTGTGATCATAAAAAGATAGAGGTGTATAAGAATATGTTTTATGGTGTATGGGAGGAGGGAGGTGCCTCAGTGGGCCCATGCCAAGGCATTCCTTCCTTCTGATGGGCCAGCCACACAATGGTATATTATGAATTAAGTTTATTCAGGGCATGGTGTGGGGAGGTAAAAGGGTAGTAGAGGCAGAGAAAGGCAGAGAGAAGGATAGAGTAGAGAAGTAGAGGGTGGCGATGGCCACGTGGAGAGAGGGAGAAAGGGAATGGGAAAAGATGGGGAGCAAAGGGACAAGAAGCAAGGGAGAGACAAGTGTAAGAGAGACAAGAGAAGCAAGAGAGGTAAGAGAAGGTGGAGGAACCAAGCAACCCCTTTTATAGTGGGCCAGGACTACCTGGCTGTTGTCATGTAATTGTGGGGAGGAGAATACCTGACTATTGCCAGTGAACTGTGGGGGTAGAATCAAGACAGTGTGCCAACACTGAGAGTAGCACAAGTTCTGTGTAGTGATTCTTGATTATATAAGAAGACTAGATGAGCATGCGCAAACAAGCTAGCAAGATTCTTTCCTTCACGGTTTCTACTCATGCTTCTGTCCTGACTGTCAACAGTGACTTTCACTTGAAAGCCAAATTAAGTTTTTCTCATCTAAGATTCTCAGCAATGTCTAGGTAGTTTACCACAGCAACAGAAATCTTAAACATTGTTTACTTAGTATAACTGCATAAACAATGAGGAAAGTTCCAAAAACTGAAGAAAAACAAAACAACCATCACCTCTGTACTTGTATTAGAGTCATATAACACTATTATGGCTTACATAGTACATTATTGTAGTACATATATATTATTTACTAGGTTATTAAATTTTGAACTTATAGCATTCTAAATTGCATACACTATTGTAGATTGTAGTTCTTACACACAAATTCACAAAGCACGATGCATAAAGGTATGAAAATGCATGAATGTGTGTGATATATTAAAACTATTTCAATGAACATCTTTCAAATAATGATGTTTTAAATAATGCAGATTTGGAAAACAGGGAACATTTCTTCTATCAAAAGAGAAATTTAGCTACTTAGTTCCTCATATAAAAGTGTTTCACAACATAGAGCATAAAACTGGAAAGCAAACCATTAGCATTCGAATGCACTTCAATATTACATTCAAAAAAGGAAAGGGGGCTCTTACCCAATCTAAACTTCCATCAGGGAAAACAAACAGTGCCTACAGTAATGTTACAACATAGATAAATGAAATTAAGAACAACAAAGTATCATTAACAATTATAACCAATACCTTATTTGGGACATGAGAGCACAGAACACAAATCTCTTACATGTTCTTTGCCCTATAGGTGCCAGTACTCATTATATCTGAATTCATACACTATTCTTTCATCGTGAGCACCTCCCCAGTCCCTAGATTCAATGGAATAAATAGGACTTTTGAGCATTTTGTGTAAAGAAGATGAGAAAGATGGCTTATCAGGAAGGAACACTGGTTGTGTTTATGGAGCACATGGATTTTGTACACAGTATACACAGTTTGGCTAATGCCTACCTGTAATTCTAGTTCCAGGGCATCTGATGCCCTCCTATGACAACCACAGGATCCTATATGCATATGGCATACCTAATCCCATGCAGGTAAAGACATATATATGAATAAATTACAAAAATGAGAAAGAAGAAAAGTCTGTATTTGGTTCTAGTTCTTCAGAATTCATTTTAATTTTTTTTTCTGTTTCCCACTACAATCTCTCCCTGATTGACCCCTGCTCTATTTCCCTTCAGAAAGAACAGGCATCCCAGTGATTAAACAGATATACAGATCCACATCCAAACATTAGGAGAAGCTCAAGAAATTCTATGGAAGAAGGAGAAGAAGGAGTGTAAGAGCCATAGGTATCAAGAATACCACAAGAAAACACACAGAATAAACTAACTTTGGCTAATAGANCTAACTAGTTCCCCCTGCGCTCATGTCTCTAGCTGCATATATGGAAGAAGATGGCCTAGTTGGTCATCATTGGGAGGAGAGGCCCCTTGGTCATACAGACTCTATATGCCCCAGAACAGGGGAATGCCAGGGCCATTACGTGGGAGGGGGTGGGTAGGGGAGCAGGGCGGGGACGCGGGAGGGTAAGGGAAAATTTCTGAATAACATGTGAAAGGTAAATGAAGAAAATATCTAGTAAAGAGAAAAAACAACAACAACAACAACAACAACAACAACAAAAACAGACTAGACATAAACCTTAATATCAAGGATAAGTAAGATGACCAAATAAAAGCAAGTGGGAGCCGGGAGTGGTGGTGCACGCCTTTAATCCCAGCACTCAGGAGGCAGAGGCAGGCAGATTTCTGAGTTCGAGGCCAGGCTGGTCTACAGAGTGAGTTCCAGGACAGCCAGGGCGATACAGAGAAACCCTGTTTCACCGCCCCCCCCCCCAAAAAAAAGCAAGTGGGTCCCAAAAGTAGACAAAGTGCAAAAGAGTCTCATACCTACTGTTACAGGATTTCCATTTAAATGCCAAGCTAATAACCATAATATATATCCAAAGACTTGGTGCAGACACAAACAGGCTTTGATTTCTGCTTGAGCCTGTGAATTCTTATAAGGCCTACTTAGGTACTATCTATGGGCAGTGTTCTCTGCTTTTGCCACAATATTTGTTCCACAAGGATTCAAGGTTTACAAGGTGACAGACCTGATAAAGACCTCCAATTGTGCTCTATCTCTGCCTAATATTTTGCTGAAAGCCTCTCCATCTACTCATATCACCTATCAGCAGAAGTCTCTGGTGATGATTGGGCAACCATCATCTATGTGTGTATAAAAATGTTACTAGGGACCAGTTTATTGATTTTGTTCCATCATAGGTCTCAATCAGTCTATATTTCCTGTTCATGTAGACCCACATCTCATGATGTGTTCTTGAAATTATTCCATTCATTGATTGGCTACTCCCAAAGGATCTGCACCTTTATTGCCCCAGCATACCTTAAAGGCAGGGTAGATTTTAGGTCAAAGATTTTGTTGCAGAATTGGTGTCGCAGTCCTCCCATCAGAAGCCTTTCCTTGTTACAGACAATGGCTAGTTTAGCCTTTGTATCCTGCATTACTATGTGTCATTCTAAGGGTCACCCTCATATAGTCACGGAAGTTTCTGTTGCACTTAGATTCCATGTTCCCACCAAAGAAATGACTCACATTTCCAGTCATCTCTGTTTATATTATCTTTTTCCATTCCTTTTTCCAACCTCATTCCTCATGTTCACATTTCCACATGCCCCCAGTTCACTCGTGAAATCTATTCTATTTCCTCTTCCCAAGGAGATCCATGCTTCCTCATAGAGCCATCCTTGTTGCTTGATCCTTCTGAAGCTGTGCACTGTATTATGATTAACGTTTGCTTAAAAACTAAAACTCACTTATAAGTGAGTATGTACCATGTTTGTTATTCTGGGTTAGATTCCCTAGGGATGATTTTATTTTTTATAATATTTCTATCCATTTGCCCACAAATGTCATGATGCCACTGCTTTTATCAATTTAGCAATACTCCATTGTGGAAGTATACCACATTTCATTCATCCATTCTTTGGCTGAAGAACATCTTACTTGTTTCCAGTTTCTGGCTATTATTACTAAATCCACTATAAATATAGTTGGGCATTTTCCTTAGTGGTAAGACTGAGTGTTCATTAAGCATTTGTCTAAGATTTGTCAAGATTCATACAGCTAAATTTTGATGGAGATCCATTTTCTGAGAAACCTCTATGTTGATTTCTACAGTGGTTGTACAAATTATCACTTCTACCAACAATAGAGGCATGCAGCTTCACATCTTCACCAACATGAGCTGTCAAGTCACCTGTGTTACTGCTCTTGCCATTCAGAAATGTGTAAGATGGAATAGTTTTGAGTTGTATTTCCCTTATGGCTAAAGATGTTTTGAGTTTCCCCCACTGAACATTCTCTCTCTTCCTCTCTCTCTCTCTCTCTCTCTCTCTCTCTGATTTAATTTTACAGTTTGATTTATTAAAATCTAGGTTATGTGATATATATATATATATATATATATATATATATATATATTCATGAGTACTTGATTTGATATCGAGTTAGTGAAAATCTTTTCTCACTATGTAGGTTGCTGATTTGTCCTATTAATATTTATTAATTAATTTATTAATTGTTGATTTCAGTGCTGTTCTTATCAGATTTGTGTTCTGGAAGTGGTCTCCTATGTCAATGAATTCTGGTTTGATATTGAGGACTTTGAACCACAGGATTTGAGTTTTATACAGGTGATAGATAAGGGTGTATTTGCATTCTTCAACATGCAGATATCCAGTTAAAATACCACCATTTGTTGAAGATGCTTTTTCCCCACATAGTGTATTTCTAGCTTTTTTTTTTTTTTTATCCAAAAATCAGGCATCTGTAAGTGTGTGAATTTATGTCTGGGTCTTTGATTCCATCCCACTGATCAATGTATTGGTTTTTATGCCAATATCATGGAGTTCTTATTACTATAGCTTGATATCAGGGATAGTGATACCACTGGAAGTTCTTTTATTATTCAGAATTGTTTTAGCTATCCTATATTTTTGATTCTCCATATAAAGCTGAGCATTGTCCTTTTATGGTCTGTAAATAATTTTATTTGATTGCATTTAATCAGTACATTGCCTTTGGATAGATAGCCATTTTTACTATTTGCTCCATCACTATAGAAAATTTGTGCATCTTCTGTTACCCTTTTGAATTTCTTTCATCAAAAACTTGATGTTTTTATAATATAAAGCTTCGGCTTGCTTGGTTAGTGTTACCCCCTGATATTTCATGACTTGAGGCTATTGTGCAGGGTGTTGTTTCCTTGATTTCTTTTCTTTTCTTTTCTTTTCTTTTCTTTTCTTTTCTTTTCTTTTCTTTTCTTTTTTATTAGATATTTTCTTTATTTACATTTCAAATCCTTATACCACCCTCCCCTGTCCTGCTCCCCTACCCATGCACCCCCACTTCTTGGTCCTGGCATTCCCCTTACTGGGGCATATAAAGTTGGCAAGACCTAGGAGCCTCTCTTTCCACTGATGGCTCTCTAGGCCATCTTCTCTGCATATGCAGGTAGAGACACGAGCTCTGGGGTTACTGGTTAGTTCATATTATTGTTCCACCTATAGGGTTGCAGACCCCTTCAGCTCCTTGGGTACTTTCACTAGCTCCTCCTTTAGAGGCCCTGTGTTCCATCCTATAGATGACTGTGAGCATCCACTTCTGAATTTGCCAGACACTGGCATAGCCTCAAACAAGGCAGCTATATCAGGGTTCTTTCAGTAAAATCTTGCTGGCATATGCAATAGTGTCTGGGTTTTATGGCTTAGTTTGGGATGGATCCCCAGGTGGGGTAGTCTTTTGATGATCCATCCTTTCGACTTAGCTCCAATTTTTTCTCTGTAACTCTTTCCATGGGTATTTTTCCCCTATTCTAAGGAGGAATGAAGTATCCACACATTGGTCTTCCTTCTTCTTGATTTTCATGTGTTTTGCAAATTGTATCTTGGGTATTCTAAGTTTCTGGGCTAATATCAACTTATCAGGGAGTACATATCAAGTGACTTCTTTTGTGATTGGGTTACCTCACTAAGGATGATATTCTCCAGATACATCCATATGCCCAAGAATTTCTTAAATTGATGGTTTTTAATAGCAGAGTAGTACTCCATTGTATAAATGTACCACATTTTCTGTATCCAATCCTCTGTTGAGGGACATCTAGGTTCTTTCCAACTTTTGGCTATTATAAATAGGACTGCTATGAGCATAGTGGAGCATGTGTCCATATACCCTGAAGATGTTCCAACTGATAATAAGGACACACGATCCTTGATTTCTTTCTAAGTCTGAAATTCATATATAGGAGGGATTCTGGTATTTTGACTTAGCCTTGTATCCAAATTTTTCACTGAAGATGTATATCAGCTCCTCAAAATTTTGGGGTTGATCATATATATTATATCATCTTGAAAGAGGAATACTTTAACTTCTTCTTTTTTTTTTTTTTTTAGACAAGGCTGCCCACTTTCTCCCTACCTATTCAATATAGTACTTGAAGTCCTAGCCAGAGCGATTTGACAACAAAAGGAGGTCAAGGGGATACAAATTGGAAAGGAAGAACTCAAATTATCACTATTTGCAGATGATATGATAATATATATAAGTGACCCCAAAAACTCCACCAGAGAACTCCTAAACCTGATAAACAGCTTTAGTGCAGTAGCTGGATATAGAATCAACTCAAACAAATCGATGGCCTTTCTCTATACAAAGGATACTAAGAATATAAAATATCTTGGAGTGACTCTTACGAAGGANTATAGAGGAGAAAGTGGGGAAATGCCTCGATGATATGGGCACTGGGGAAAAATTCCTGAACAAAACAGCAAAGGCTTGTGCTGTAAGATCAAGAATTGACAAATGGGACCTCATAAAGTTGCAAAGCTTCTGTAAGACAAAAGATATTGTCAACAGGACAAAAGGGCCACCAACGGATTGGGAAAGGATCTTTACCAATACTTTAACTTCTTTACCAATTTTTATTCCCTTGATCTCCTATGGCTGCAGTTGTCTTATTACCTAGCTAAAATTTCAAGTACTATATTCAGTGATATGTAAAGAATGTACTTCCTTGTCCTTTTATTGATTTTATTGGGACTGCTTCCTTCATTTATGTCAGTCTTGGCTATATGCTTGCTATAAATTGCATTTCTTATGTTTAGGTATGGTCTTTTGTATCCCTACTGTATCACAGACTTTTATTATGAAGGAGTATTTGTCAAAGACTTTTTCATCATTTTTTTTTTCATTTTGTTCATATTGTAGATTACATTGACAGATTATTGTTTATTGAACTATGTCTTCGATGTAACCTATTTAGTCACAGTTGTGAGACTTATTTTAATTCACTTTGCATCCTGCTGCCTACCCCTCTCCAAGTTGCCTTCTACTGCAATCCTTCCCTTTCCCTCTCCCTTTGTCCTCTGAGTGGGTCGAGTCTCCCTGGATACCCCCCTTATCCTGGCACTTCAAGTCTCTTTAAAGCTAGGTACTTCCTCTCCCATTGAGGCCAGAAAAGGAAGCCCAGCTGCAAGAACATATCTAACATACAGGCAACAGCTTTTGTGATAACCCCTGCTCCAGTTGTTCAGGAACTACATGAAGAACAAACTGAACATCTACTACATATATAGGAGAACTAGGTCACAGGTGTGTTTTCTCTGGTTGGTGTTTTCCAGATTAGTTACCTCTGTTGGTCTTTCTGTGCAGTTCTTATCTCCTTCTGGGCCTGCAATCCTTCCTTTTATTCTTACATTAGTCCCCAAGCTCCATACACTGAGCGCATCTGATTAAGTTAGAAGACAACATGCTCCTGTCTGTAAGAATAATAGAGAATCACTAATAATGTTAAGGATTGGTACATGCCCATGGATGGGTATCAAGTTTGGCCATTCTATCAGTCTCTGCTGTTGGGGGACTTTTAATGGTTGCTTATATTTCCATAGAGGTTATGGGTCTATTTAAATTTTTATCTCATCTTATCTTTTTTGTTTATTTGTTTGTTTATTTGTTTGTTTTTTGTTTTTTGAGACAGGGTTTCTCTTTGTAGCCCTGGCTGTTCTGGAACTCACTTTTTAGACCAGGCTGGCCCCAAACTTAGAAATCTTCCTGCCTCTGCCTCCCAAGTTTTAGAATTAAAGGCGTATGACACCATGCCTGGCTTTATCTCATCTTATCTTGACTTTAGTAAGTGGTACCTATCTGGAAATTACCTATTTCTTTTAGATACTTTGACTAATGGTTTATAAATTTTGTTGATTTTCTAAAGAGGCGCCTTTTTGTTTCATCAATTCTTCATATTGTTCTCATTTCTCTTTTATTGATTTCAGCTCTCATTTTAATTATTGCCTTCCATCTACCCCCTCTTTTGCATGTTTACTTCTTTTGGTGGGGGAAGGGAGTTCAGTGATCAGCCTAGCTGGACTTTTGGCAGCTGATAGTATAACTGGTAGAGCAGGGAGTCTTCAAACCNGCCTTTTTGTTTCATCAATTCTTCATATTGTTCTCATTTCTCTTTTATTGATTTCAGCTCTCATTTTAATTATTGCCTTCCATCTACCCCCTCTTTTGCATGTTTACTTCTTTTGGTGGGGGAAGGGAGTTCAGTGATCAGCCTAGCTGGACTTTTGGCAGCTGATAGTATAACTGGTAGAGCAGGGAGTCTTCAAACCTCCTGGGTGCTAGCATAGGGCAGTGAGAAGGGTGGGATACTGGACTTAGGTCTGTAGGAAGGGTCTCTAGTAAAGCAGTCTTTATATATATTTAATTAGAAACATACAGAATTTTTCCTTGAGTTCTTAATAGACAATATACTTAAAATCTCTTCTTTCAAACTAATTTTTAATCTTATATATTCGAAAATATTTTATAAAATACAGTATCACACTACCACAAACATATATTTTTGTATATGTGTATGCATATTCATACACTCACACACACACACACACACACACACACACACACATATATATATATATATATATATATATATATATTCACAGTGTATTACTATCGATTGAAACAGAGAAGATGTTTAGTATGTGTTTTCTGAGTGAATAAATTATAAAATATGAATTCATCAATCTCTAATCATTGCATATTTTTCTCAATAATTTATAAATACTGGACTAAAAAAGCATTCTCATACCAGTCATACCACATTTTCCAAATCTTGGTTAGTTGTATACAGAATATAAATGTATAACTTTTACTGTTTAACCCTGAAAAAACTAATGTTTGAATACCTGGTTTTCAGGTGGTGGCCCTGTTTGACTTAAGGCTGTGAAGGGAGAACTTGAATGTAGAATGGAGTCTCTCACTTCCTGTGCATCTTCTACTTCCTGCTTATTCATATATGATTAAGCAGCCTCATAATCTTGTTTCTATGGCCCCAGGCTTCTCCTACCATAATAGAATATAACTTCAAAAACATGTCAAAATAAATCTTTTTCCTGTAGTTGCTTTGCTACATTCTCAGTTATAACAATAAAAGAAACTAATTCAACAACTATAAAATTAGCAACCAAATAAAGTCATAGCTAAACATAAATATGAATAACTTTAATAATTAAGTGAAGACTATAGAAAGAAATCAGGATTATTACATAACATGAAAAGGAACCAGCAAGGATGCTTATTAGAAAATTATTGCAGGTACTAAATGAGGTATAAATTATTATAAGATATGGATATGAGTAAAAAGTCTAAGACTAGAAAATAAACTCTGGGTCATAGAGAATGCATGGTTTTCAAGACTCACAAAATAGCTGGTATAGTCTAATATTATGAAGACAAAAAGCTGTTTAATCCACAGTAATGTAGAATAAAAGTACAAATAGCAGAGTACAGCCTCTGAACATGGCCTTTTAGCAAATGTCTGAGAGTGTGAGAGAAAGCATCCCATATCAAAACATGAATCAGAATAGCTGGGCTATGTCATCCTTTTTCCTTTTATACCATGCCTCTCTCAAGAACTTCCTCATTCTTTCTGAGGGCAGATGCTCTGGTGCAGGAGAGTCTTCCTTTTATGGTAAATCTCCAACCCAAATACACTCCAGCAATGAAAACACAAATCAGTTAATATGCATATATGCTGTGCAGCTAGATTGGTCAGATCTACCACTACACTACCATCTTCTACATCTATGATACCCCTTAGAACTTGTGGTTTCTCCAGGCCCATATGCCCATATGCTTCTGCTCTGCTCTTCTTCTTCTTCTTCTTCTTCTTCTTCTTCTTCTTCTTCTTCTTCTTCTTCTTCTTCTTCTTCTTCTTCTTCTTCTTCTTCTTCTTCTTCTTCTTCCTCCTCTGCATCCTCTCCCTCCTCCATTTTTTTCCTTCTCTCTTTCCATCTTGTAGTCTCCCTCCCCCAGCCTAACCTAGGCTGAGAATTCAGACTGGCCTTCATTGAGTCAGGGGAGTCAGGCAACCTCCAGCTAGGCTTGCTCCTTTTGTTATGCAACTACTGCAGCCCACCTCCAACTCTCTGCTGCTGGCCTGCCTAGAGCTGCTCAGACTACAGGGGAAGAAGACAGACTACAGCTCCATGTGGTCTCCAAGATGGAGCCAGAATGGCGGGGCCTTCCTTCTCAAGACTAAGAGAAATATTTCAGTAAAGAGACGTATGATCAGTTGGACAGTCCCTTTCTTCAACACGTTGGAGCATCAGTCTTCAGCCTAATGGCCAGGGTCATCTGACAGACTTAGAGACACAGAAATATTAAGGACTAGCCTGCTCTCTCTCTCTCTCTCTCTCTCTCTCTCTCTCTCTCTCTCTCTCTCTCTCTCTCTCTCTGCAGAATCAAACTGTCCTAACCTCTAATTATGCCCTTTCTTTGGACAGTATTATGTCTATAGATAAAATGAGGCAACTCTTGCCTAGTGGCTGTTTTGCTGTAACTGGAGTAATTCAAAAGATGTTCAGTTTCTTCTTTTAATCTAAGACAGGGAAAGTTGTCAGGAGCAGACTAGTCTCAACAAGTGAATAATAACATTAAACATCACATTCTTTGGACTTTTGACATTTTTTTGAAAACCACCTATCTATGTGAAGTAATCTGGACTGTTCTCTGTTACCTACTCTCAACCATTTCTGATAAAAATAACTAAAAAACCCCTAACAATAAACTCAGAGCCATGGGTTTCCTATTTGACCCTTAACTCACAGGCTTAAACATCTCAGATTTGTTTATAATAACAGCAATAGAAGGACTGGGTCCAATTCCTGTACTTCAAAATTTTTAGGATCAAAGACAACCTATAATAACCACCCCCAGCCCCAAAGCTTAGAAAACTGGGATGACGATTCTTTATAACTTCTTCAAGTGGAATATGGGTATTGGGATTTTTTCCAATTTTTTTATTACATATTTTCTTAATTTACATTTCAAATGCTATTCCAAAAGTCCCCTCCCCCCCTCCCCCCTCCCTGCTACCCTGTCCACCCACTCCCACTTCTTGGCCCTGGCATTCCCCTGTATTGGGGCATATCAAGATTGCAGTACCAAGGGGCCTCTCTTCCCAATGATGGCTGACTAGGCCATCTGATGTTTTTGAAGACAGGGGAAGGGTAGAGAAATGTGGGAGTTGGTTGGCCTTAAGAAAGGCACACTTATGTGGGAGTGGGTGGGTAGGGGAGCAGGGCAGGGGATGGGAGAGGGTATAGGGGACTTTCCAGATAGCATTTGAAATGAAAATGAAGAAAATATCTAATAAAAATTGGAAAAACAAAAAAGAAAGAAAGCTACACCAATGATAGTCCCTGATGTCTGTGGCCTGACTGGATCTGGATGAAAAACCAAGACATTAGGAATACAAGCAGGGCAGTTCAGCATGTCTGATAATGAAATTGACCAAGGCTCTATATTCTGTAATATATAAATCTCAAGATAAAATTTTAGTATTATCAAGATAACCTTTTCATTTGATTCTCTGGAATCTAGTTTTTCAGTGGGTCTCCCTATATCAAACCTGTACATATAGCCCTAGAAGATGTAAATACCTTAATCTCCTTTTCCAAAAACACAGAGACAAAACCTTTTCCCCCAAATCAGCATATCCTTTAGCTGGTAACCAGGAAAACATGTAGCTTGCCCTCTGTCCTAGAGGAACAATAAAGCAATCACAATATTCAAAATTGTACACATTTTAGCCTATTCAGGCCTTTCTAATTTGTCATGTCAGGATATTAACCTATAATTCCTGTGGAGTCCATGTTAGAGAACATGAGTCTCCTGCAGACTTTATTATACCATCTTTAAAACAATCGATTCTCACTTCTATTTTCCTCTCCTTTTTCTTTTTCTTTTTCTTTTTCTTTTTCTTTTTCTTTTTCTTTTTCCTTTTCTTTTTTTCTTTTTCTTTTTCTTTCTTTTCCTTCCTTTCCCTTTCTTTCTCCTTCCCTTCCCTTCCCTTCCCTTCCTTTCCCTTTCCTTTCCATTTCTTTCCTTGCAGCTTGTCAAACCAGGATTAAAACCCCCAAATTCCTGTGGAGCCTATGTTAGAGAGAATGTGAGTATCCTGTAAGACTTATTAGAGCAATATATATCTTTATACCATCTTTAAGTATCAAAAAGTTATATTTATCTCGTTATATCAATGAATTACCTGGTCCAGAGCCCTTTTTACCTTTGCCTCCCAATTCTTTATTCCCAGGGAGGAGCTGAGTGTAAAAGGATTCACATTGTCTGTGTGCCTGTTTGGAGGTGAGGGAGGCAGGGTGGGGAGCAAAGTATACAGTGAAGCAAATGCAAAAAGGTTCTCTTAGGTGTAGATGTCTTTCCTCCATTCTCTGTAGGTCCCTCAAACCCAGTCAGCTTCGAATCCCTATTGCTACAGCTCAAGCCCCATTCAGGGATTGGGAAGGGGGGGCAGGTCAGTGAATTTTTGTCTCAGGTTAGTTGAATTCAAATATATGTGTTGGGTGCCATTTTGTTATGGTAAATCTCCACCCCAAATATGCCCTGGAAATGAAAACACAACTCAGTTAATATGAAAATATGCTGTACACCTAGATTGGGCAGATCTACCACTACACTGCCATCTTTCACATCTATGAGACCGCTTAGAACTTGTGGTTTCTCAAGGTCATGTGCTTCTGTTCTGCTTTTTTCTTCTTCTTCTTCTTCTTCTTCTTCTTCTTCTTCTTCTTCTTCTTCTTCTTCTTCTTCTTCTTCTTCTTCTTCTTCTTCTCCTTCTTCTTCTTCTCCTTCTTCTTCTTCTCCTTCTTCTTCTTCCTCCTCTTCCTCCTCCTCTTCCTCCTCCTCTTCCTCCTCCTCTTCCTCCTCCTCTTCCTCCTCCTCCTCTTCCTCTTCCTCCTCTTTCTCCTTCTCTTCCTTGTCCTATGCATCCTCTCCCTCTTCCATTTTTCTTCCTAGGAAGATAGGACATGGGTTTACTCAGTTTGGGAAGAGAACCAAAGTAACAAATGCACCAATGCCTAACTTGCTGAACTTGTGAGTTTATTAGGATTAGTTACAAGAGTGTGGGTGAGAGGCTACTTACCAGTAAGGAAGCCAGAATGGTTTATCAGCCCATGCTTCACAAAAGGGCACATGGATGAGGCTCCTTAAAAGCCAATTCAAAAGTTTGAGATACCTCTTTTCTGTAGTCCTGCTGGCCAATCTCTTCCAGCAAACATTTATTACTTCTATACCTCTTGGGTGGGGTCCTAGTGAATCTTACAAGGTTCAAGGTTCCAGGAAGGAACATTTCAAGTTTGAGAATATTTCTATTCAGTATCATTTCCCAATTCTGTCACTCTAATAAAAAAGATTTCAAATCACTACCACCATATCAAAATGGTAAGGCAAGAAACAGTGGGGAATAGTAAACTTTTTTTTTCCCTCTTGTCAAGAAACCTGCATTGCCTTGTGGCAAACAGAGCAGATTCAGGTCTGTGGCATATCATAAGTAACACTGAATTCTCTTTTCAAAGTAGCAAAGCAGACCTCAAACATCAACATTGACATGCCGGAAAACATGAAATCAATATTTCTGAATGTGTTGATCCTACTAAATGAAATATTTGTCCAAGAACTATAATTAATAGAACCCCTGTGGGCTTCAGAGAGTTATAATAGCTATCTCATTTTCAATACATAGCAGCTTTCTTAACAGTCATTTACACCCAAAGCTAAAGGCAAGATAGTTTCTAGTTTAATATATCTAATCTATTTTGATTATCTGATTCTATCTAAATCTTCACTACTTCCAGATAGTTGAAATGAAATTACAAGAATGCAAATCAAAGAGAAAAGTAATATGAAAGGGAAGGGTGAGGATGCCAACTAGAACTCATCCATACACATTCAAATTGGCTTGTGGTTGTGTAGGAGTAATAAAGCCAATAAGAACTCAGAATGCTTGAGTGTTGGTTCATCAAACTTCTAGAAATAATTAAGAAGGATCACATGCTGTAGAGCTGGATCAAGCTGGACTGACTTCTTTTCTGGGGGGCAAAATATAAATATAAAAATTTAATCAGAATTGAGGTGAAGAAAGAATGTTAATAAGACAGTACTTTTTGACATTGTAAAATAAGTAGGAATATACTAATTGTATCAGTGTTTGTGTGTATCTGTTTTGTGTGTATGTGTGTGTCAGTGAGTGTGTTTGTTTGTTTGTGGGTGTGTGAGGGTGTGTTGAGTGTTATTATGTACATACATATGCTTATGGGCATGTGCAGTTTGCAGGCAAATGTGGAGGCTGGTGATGAGCTTCAGGTGTCTTCCTCTGTAGTTTACCACATTATTTTTGGAACATGGTCTCCTATTGAATTCAGAGATCATTGCTTGGGCTAAACTGACTGGCCAGTGAGCTCCAGGAATATTCCTTTACCTGTCTCTCCATGCTAGAAACAAGGTATATCATCATCTTTGGCTTTTTACTGGGAATAGAGGATTTGAATTTAGGTCTTCTTGATTTCATGACAGCCACTTTAAATCCTGAGCCCTTTCTGTAGCAGCACCATTTTTTTTTTTTGAAACAGATATTGATGTTAAGTTCTTCCCCTACCCCCATTTCCACAATTTACCAATGTATCTTTGAGAAACATCCACAGACACAATTGTTCATCCCCATGATGAGATAGACAGTATTTACTCCCCCCCCATTTCCTTCTGACCTCTCCAGGATGTTGGCTGCTGGTCACAAGGTCTTATCATGTTGCCATTAGAAGAGCTGGAAATCCTTCATTATCTTTCCTCTGTTTGCCCACACTGGTTATTTCTTTAAGAGCTTAACACCAATCATGAGGAAAGTCAGTGTCTAGGAAATAGCACATATCAAGGTTTAAGTAATAGGAAATCTACTGCCCTACTGGAAGGAACAAAGACCACAGGTCGAGATAAAACTTTAACCCATAAGGTTAACCAGAACAACTCAGTTAGATAGCTACAACTTGCTAGTTAAAGAACTGTAACTTAACAGTAATGATGATTATTACATAAGTAACTACATAGACAGCTCCAGTAAAAGAAGCACTTTGAAGTAATTTTGTGTAAACTCCTTTGTGGCCAATTGTAAACACTTTCACTTAGAGAGAATACAGCAAAGCACAGCACAGCACAGGATAATAAATCTGCTAGTGACTCTGCAAATCTTTAATTGCCTGTCTCTATACAACCTCCTATCCCTGTACTAAGAGCTGTGACCCATCACCTACCCTATCTAGAGTTTATCAGAAAAACTGATATTTTGTCAAAAGCAAAATAAGAGAGAAAAACAAAGAATAAATCTAAAAATTTAAATGTGAAAATAGACTGTATAAATTACTAAGAATTATAACAATGTATATATACAATATATAATGCATATATTAATTCAGGCATCAGCTGCCCTGATACAGAAACTATCATTTCATTATTAGCCACAAAATAAAGGTTAATGTGTAGGACTATGAAACTAAACCAATTTTGTCCTAAATTTGTTGCCATAATTGAGTGGTAAGTTTAAGTTGATAATAAAGTGAACTGTACTATAGCTTGAAATGTATAGGCTTTATTGAAAGAAAAAGAAATATTTCTATGTATGTCCTTCTTGATGGAAAATACCTTCATTATTGTTATTTTTGTAAGCATGCCATGAAGTGCCATGAAGCTACTTACAAGAACAGAAATTACTGAAGGTTTATTAGAGAAAAGCTTTATCTCAGAATTGGTTAAAATTCATGAAAGCATCACTAGAGTACGTCATTCACAGAATTGATAACTCATGAAATGCTGCATCTATGAAGAGTCTTCTGGAGAGACATGGTCAGCTGTGATTTATCCATAAAGGGTCCTAAATCAAATTCTTGCAACTTATGTAAGTTAAGGAGGAGAGGGAATCATGATGTGCTCATTTTGATTAATGAGCTTCATGAGTCCTGACAACCCTAGAACTCCTCGCACTCCACAAAGAAACAGTGATAACCTCATTCTTATGAGGGTTTTATGAATGACCACAGCTACTTTGATTCAATGTAATGACAATCATTTCCAATGTGGAAGAATTTAAACAACTGCCATACTCAATCTCTTCCCTCTCCTTCGATATTCTTTCTGTAACTTGATCTACAATATTCCTTGATTCATTTATGGGGTATATGGCTATTTTCATAGAAGGCCAATCATTATTATGTGATGCCAAAGTTTCAGATACTCATTTCTAGTAGTTCAACTTAATATGAGTTTCTTCTTCTTCTTTTTTTTTTTTAGTAGCTATAGCTTGTTGTAATAAGTTTCCTTTGAACATGGTTCACATCAGCTATAATCCATAGTCCTAAGCATAAATGTTTAAAAGACAAGCTGACCAGCATATTAGATTCAGCTAGTAAAACAATATCTATGGCTATTTGTGGCCCATGATTTTTCTAGCCTGCGGTTGTCCCTTACCTTAGAATACCAAACTCATATTTCTACCTATGAAGCATTCATACATCTATATAGAAAATAGTTGTTTGTTCCCATACAACTCATACCATTAGTGCAACAAGTGCATTTTGCATGGAATGGATAAAGTGTAGTATCTAGCATCCAGTACCAGGCAGGGCCGTTAATTATAATTCTCTCCTAGCAGGCTACATACATTCTTCTGGCAATCCAAACACTGGTCAGTAAGAATGAGCTTCCAGTGTAATCCAATCCAACATTTCTCCATGTTTTATATGTAATGATAAGAATTTATCATATAGTTATGGCATATAATCAAAAGCAGTAGAAGATCCTGGATTATGTGTGAATCACAAGAACATCCATGGATGACACCGCATATACAATAAGCCTGCTCCTAGCAATGAGATTTATTATGAACAGCCTTAAATTTTCTGGGAGTGGCTGCTTCCACTCACACATGGTGAGTTTGTGTTAAAGAGCCCAAATGACAGTTATATTGTTTCTTCAGATGCTTTTATTAATCTGGGAGACATACAGAATTTAGGATCATGTAATGAAACCTTTTTAAGTAGAACTGAAAATCTCTGGAGGTTTATTGTTTTCTGTTCCCTGAAAGTGAAAAATGGTCTTTCAATTCAGTAGCTAAGGGAAAACACATTGACAAAATCCAATATGGCATAAAAAGAGCTCATGACTTTTATCACTTTCTCTGTCAAAAGTGCAATGTTGGTTATGGTGGCATATGGAATACATTACCTTATCTCACTCTTCATAACTCACCTCATTTCCTGGGATCACCTCATTTCATCTTTCTACCAAGAGTGATTCCACTGGGTGAATAAGTTCTCAAATTCACAGTCTCTAAACAATAGAGGACTATTTCTCCAGTCTGTAGCATCAAGAAAAAGTCTCCAATAGTTTTATATAAAATGTGTCCTACCCATCCAGAAATACTTTTGTTCAAGGTGGAAATATACAAAGTATACTCTTTGGAAAGTAATTGTCTTCCACGAGGAGGAGACTTTTCTTTTTAGCTAGTACCATTCCATGGGCACATCCTATTGCTTATGTGCTTCTGTTTTCAGAAATGCTATGAATTAAAATAGACTTGCTTTTAGCATACAAATCTCAGGCTTTTCACTGCTAGTGACTCTATTAAGAGATTTCTTGTTGTGCCTGCTTATACTATCATCCTTATCTTACTCATTTTATTTGTCAAACCATAGCCAAACTTGTAGGATGCCACTTACCTGTATATTTTCTGTTATATGTTTTATCTTATGAAGACATGTTCTTTCTTGACAAGCATCGTAGTCTTAGCTGCATATCTCAACACCTGTAGTAGGGACCACAGAAGTACAATGATATTAGGAAGACACACCATCCTACACCAAATGTGGAAATATAGCTGTGTGTGGTTGCTCCTCCTTCAGGGAGTGCTTAGTTGCATACTTCATGACTCCTACCAGGGCAACTGCTCGGACAAATCTACTTTACTTGGCTCTATTGAGCCCCCATTGAAATGCCATATCACTGTAATACTTTTCCAGGAAAGACAAACAAATAAAGAAACTATTTCAACCAGGTTTAGATTGGGTGATCCAATAAGTTTGTTGGAGCATGGATTACTCAAAGGCAGTTATATTACCACCAAAACTTCCCATTGAAGCTGGGTAAGTCATCACAGGTGTTCACAGAGCAACTGTGGGACAGCTATAATACTGAAAAATTTCAACCCAGTTCATTGTTTAGTTATTTTATAATGTCATGGATAAGAGTGGATATTATGAATATGTTAAGAAGACGTGTGAAACCCATGAGACACCCCATTCCTACCACAAAGGAATGCTATGTGGTCTCATATTATGATGTCATTCTGCTTTGATTCAAGATTTCAGTATCAAAATTCCATTCAAAGGAACAACTACTCCTATAGGCTTGTATATTTTCATCCCAAGGAAGGATTCTTGACTTTGTCAAATGAGCCCTTTTCTCTTGTTCTTTCCTTTTGCTCTGGAAATCCTGTAGGGGTTATCAAACCCTTGAGACCTAACTAAGCCATTATTCTACATAAGCCCAATTGTCAAAGAGACAGATTTTACTTTCAAAGTAAATTTTCTCTGTATCCAAAATCATAACTAGAATTTAGCAACTATCAGAACTCCTGTGGGAGGTGAGACCCAGCTCTTGAAAATAGTTGTCTGATCTCCATCTGTGCACTGTGGTAAGAGTATGTGCATGTACACAAACACAGACACACATACACAAATACACACACACATACGCACACACACACACACACACACACACACACACACACAATCATTGGGTAGGGGCTGTATAAAATTACAAACAAGATTTTAGGTAAATTTGATAAAGACAAATATCTTAGTTAGGGTCACAATTGCTATGATAAAACATCATGATTAAAAGCAACTTGGTGAGGAAAAAGTTTGTCTGGCTTTCAATTCCACATTGTAGTTAGGACAGGAACTAGAGGCAGGAGCCGAAGAAAGTCCTCACAACCAGAAGCTGCAGGGAGAATTGAGGCATAGACCATGGTGAGGTGCTGGTTATGGCTTACTCAGCATTATTTGGTCAGTTTTTTTTTCTTCATTTACATTTCAAATGCTATCCCCAAAGTCCCCTATACTCTCACCCCACCCTGCTCCCCAACTCACCTTCTTATAGAACCTAGGATCACTGGTCTAGGAAAGAGACTACTCACAATGAGCTGGGCCCTCCCTCATCAATCACTAATTAGGAAAATGTCCTACAGGCTAAGTCTTGTGAATGCAATTACTTAATCAAGGTTCTTTCCTCTCAGATGACTTTATCTTATATCAAGTTACCAAAAAAAAAAAAAAAAAAAAAAATTCAACACAACATATGAGAAAGAGAGAGGGGAGATATAACATATTGTGAGGAAAATGAGAAAAGCTTTCACATGGAAATTCTGCCTAAGCTACTTATGAAGGTATGAAGGACAGGAAAATCATAATGGGGAAGGCTTGCTGGAGAGATTTCATGCCCATTCCTATTGGAACACCTGTATGTAGGCATTTGCCTCAGGTCTGTCCCTGAGACAAGATATTTTCTCTGGCTTTGTTTGGATAAGTAATATTAAAATTGTTGTAGGGCAAGCATTCCAATTTATGAGCTATTTAACTTTTCATCAATAATAAATTCAGGTGATGTCTCATGTTATTAATATTGATCAATGTTCCAATTGAAAGCACAGATGTCAGGAATTTTTTGATGTGTGTTCAGTTTCATTTAATAGTGTTGCTGATGAGAGGAAACCTAATAAAAACCAACAGATGGTCTATTTAAAATTTCTCTCAGCTTTGAAACATGTGCCAAATGTGATCCAAACAAGGACCTGACAGGGATGTTGGGCAAGCCCTTAATTACAACTATTTGCACTCTTGGGCCTGCTACAATTGCTACAATAACACTGTAACTCCAACACTGGCCAAACCAGAATTTGAAAAACACCCATTTATGATATTGTTTGGTTCTAGACTTTTAAATGACCTCCTTGCACAGCATTTCCCATAGGATTTCTCTTCACACAGTCAAGAAGCTGGAGCTGGTGGTTGGGAAATAGGCAGTGTCTTACTCTCCACCTTTATATCAACACAATGGGTTTTCAATGCTGAATAGCCTATCTGAGGTGATTACTAGATTGTTCCTAATTTACTTTATTACTGAGATACTCCAACAGAAGTAAACTGCCAAGGCAATGACTGTTTAATGACTGCTTATTGACACTGGAAAATCAACCACCCATTAAGAACCCTGAAAATGACTTGGTAAATATTAGTACGCACTCTCATAACCAGATATGGATAAGTTTGCTGAAGCCAAGAAGGATTCAGTATCAAGCTCAGGGTCATACTATTTCTAAATGGTAACTTTGGAAGCTTAATTAAACAGAATATAATGTGGGTGTATCAATTGTTTAACATAAGTAATTATTTCAGAAAAAAAAAGAGGATGAGAGGGGAGGACAAGGATGAAAAAGAAGGGGAGGGATGGAAAGGGATGAAGAGGAAAGAGTGGAACAAGAGCAAGAAAGGCAGCATTTCTGAAAAGGATTGGAGAGGACTGGGAATGGGAAGGTATTGTTCAATCAGAATATAAGCAGCAAGAGGCAACCCTATGACTAAGTGGCCAAAAACAATATAGGCCATCCTCTGCTACATATATAGCTAGAGCTAAAAGTTCCACAATGTGTTCTCTTTGAATGGTGGTAATAAGGGCACATGCTCCACTATGTTCATAGTAGCTTTATTTATAATAGCCAGAAGCTGGAAAGAACTCAGATGCCCCTCAACAGAAGAATAGGTACAGAAAATGTGATACATTTATTTACACAGCTATTAAAAACAATGAATTTATTAAATTCTTAGACAAATGGATGGATCTGGAGGATATCATCCTGAGTGAGATAATCCAATCACAAAAGAACACACATGATGTGCAGTCACTGATAAGTAGATATTAGCCAAGAAACTTGAGAATACCCAAGAATACCCAAGATTCAATTTGCAAAACCATGAACCTCAAGAAGAAGGAAGACCAAAATGTGGACACTTTGTTTTTTCTTAGAATGGAGAGCAAAATACGTATGGAAGGAGTTACAGAGACAAAGTTCAGAGCTGAGCTTGAAGGAATGACCATCCAGAGACTGCCCCACTTGGAGATCTATCCCATAAACAACCACCAAACCCAGACACTAGACAGATGCCAACAAAAGCCTGCTGACAGCAGCCTGATATAGCTATCTCCTGTGAGGCTCTACCAGTGCCTGGCAAATTCAGAAGTCGATGCTCACAGTTATTCATTTGTCGGAGCACAAGGTTCCCAAAGAATGAGCCAGAGAAAGTACCCAGCCAGCTGAAGGAGTCTGAAGCCCCATAGGAGAAAAGTCACTATATTTATAATGGTCCAGGTTTTTTTGTATTTTGGTTAGTTGGTTGGTTTTGATTTTTAGAGACAGGGTTTCTCTGTGTATTCCTGGCTGTAGACCAAGCTGACCTCAAACTCAGAAATCTGCCTGCCTCTGCCTCCTGAGTGCTGGGACTAAAGGCATGCACCACCACTGCCTAGCAATGGTCTAGGTTTTGATCTTGACTCCCTTGGATTGCTTGAGAATTCTTATTAATGGGATAACGTTTTGTTAAATGGATATTTAAACAGATACTATGGGTGTCATAGTTTGAATATGCTTGGCCAAGGCAGTGGCACTATTTATAGGTGTGGCCTTGTTGGAGTAGATGTGTCACTGTAGGTGTGGGCTTTAAGACCCTATCCTAACTGAAAGGAAGTTAGTCTTTCACTAGAAACCTTCAGATGAAGATGTAAAACTCTCACCTATCATAAAAACTTAAGATGATGACATTATGGTTAGAAAATATTGATGTAAGAATAGCTGATTTGCATCACCCATGGTTTTCAGGGACCAAATCAACAGGAAGTTTGCAGACAAATAGAGTATTTATTATACTCTTGGTTTCCATGGTTATAGCTGTCAAGACCTCTTGTGAAATATCATTTGCAACCTAGAAAAGTAAGAAAGTTTGTAGGCCTGAATATAAAGTGTGGAGAGCCTTTTGAGGGGCTGCTTGGCAGGAATCTCACATTGGCCAAGGACAAGGAAATGGGCTTCAAGCAGGAATCAGACATTAGGACATGATAAGGAAGTAAGTTCAGGCAAGATTTTAACTTTAGGCTATAATAAGGAAGTAGGTTCAGGCAGGAATTTTAATCTTAGGGTGGAACAAAAGAAATAGTCTTCAGGCAAGATTTTGGGCTTGGACAAGGCAGGGGGCTCAAGTATTTTGGTCATTATAACAAGTCCTTTTAAACAACTGTCATGGGAGTAATCACAGGACTTTGCTTATCGCCTTGATAGTTTCTTTTTGTACTACTTGCCTTAATACTTACATGTAATTAAAATGGTATAAAAGCAGATTGGGAAAAATTAAACCTGCCTTCAGTCTCAGAATTGACTGGGGTCAGGCTACAATGTTGTCTAACTATCTTTTTTTCTTTTTAATCTTCACTCATGTGCCAGAGAAACTGTTGACTGACTCAGTGTGCTTGGTCAATAAAGGGCTGAAATTTTTCTGTGGATGGTGTTGGCAGTAACAAATTTTCATCTAAGTCCCAGAACTCAATGGCTCAAGATCCAGAAAGACATTCCTATGTCAGAGAGAAGTTGTTTATCAAGATTAATCAGAAAGTAGTTGTTTATACCTATAATTGTCATTAGACTACAGAATCTGTGATGGCAGCTCTCTTAGCATGTCAGTAATGTGACATACATATTAATTATATACAATACTAGGATTCTCAGCATATTTTTATCACATTTATTCTCCATCAATCTCTCACATTCCCCTCCAACCCTTGCTGAACTCTCCCACTTATCAGCTAATTCCTATTCTACTTTCATATGTGCTGAGTCCAGCAATGGTGGAGGCAAACAGCTCATCTAAAATTTAAATTCATACTTCTTTTTTTCTAAAATTTGTTTAAATGCTTGTTCTTATCTCATAACAAAAGCACCTGAAATAAAGTTTATATTCTTTAATCCAAAATTGCTTAAATATTTTTCCAATTTGTTTAGAAATTCTTTTGAACTTCAGAAAATCATATTAGCTCTACCTTCTACAGGCCAAACCGACTACATTAATAATCCTTTTTAAAATCTTTAATTAATAAAATAATGACACTTAAGTCAGTTAATCCTTTACAGACAAGTTGTTACTGCCTATCCCAGATATATAATTTACATCGTATCTTCTTCCTCAACTACATAAATCAAATGAAATAAATACCAAGGCTTTACAAGCAAATCTTGCAATCCCCTGAAAGTGAAACTGAATCTTAAGACAACAACCCAATCCTGTTAGTGTTATTATTTGAAAGAGGAGGATGCTGATAGGGAGAAATGGCTTCCTCTCTTGACCAGCACTACTTTGACACGACAGAGCTGTTCTATCTCAAACCTTACTCTTACTCTCTTGAGGAAGTTACCCTCCTTTGGGTCACAAACCTCAGCATTGGCCTACATTGGCCAGGGAGAAGAGCCTTATGCTGAGTTTGTGGCTGGTCTAACTGATGCAGTTGTAAGACCCCCCATTTCCGGGAGACCCTCTCTCAAGTCTCGTGATGAGCTGACGCCCCAATATCTCTGGAGAAACCGTTCTTGATGCAGTATCGCATGAGGTTTAATCGGGAGTCACCATGCTGAGGTCGAGCTCATAACCCGCACAGGGGAAGAGGAGATGGACCCCTAGCAGTTGCTGTTGGGGGTTTTTGACGGGGAGGAGGGGGGCACAAAGAAAGGGGAGGATAAGATCACAAAGAATGGGGAAGCTGAGTAAATACCATAAGAATGGGGATGATGAGTTTCAGCACATCTCTGAGGTAAGGGCTATAGGCTATTTTTGGCAAACATTCCACAAGGGATGGGGAAGCTGAGTAAACATCATATAGCTCATCTCTGGCGGAAGGGTTACAGGCTATCTTTGGCAAACATTCCTGGTCCCTTACACAATGAGTCAGGTACCTGGGTGGGACACCCAGTGGTTATTGGCTTCTCAGGCTGCCAGGTAAGAGAACAAAAGGCTTCACACTGGCTTTGTTTCTAGGGGTCTGGAAAACAGGTTTGAGAAACATTTTGAGTTGGGGTCTTACACAGTCACAAACATAATTCCTAGTAAAGTTGTGGCAAGTGGGCAGAGATCTGCTTAGACCTGCAAGGCATTCTAAAATTATTGCAGATTATGTCTACCTCTGTGCTGACTTTACACCCTTTCTGGTACCAGGGCTGGCATTGGCAGCAGCTTTTGAGGAGATTTTCCCCATTTCAAAAGGGAGGACTTAGAAATAAAGATCCAAGGTCTGACCTTTGTTTCAACTGCAGACAGCCCAGACACATAAGCTTCCAATGCATTTGTAGGTGAAGCAGAAAAGCACTGGTGCAGAGTAGCATGGGCATCATAGCAGTTGCTCCTCCAAGTACATTGTGGCACAATGCCAGAAATATTACAATTGGCAGAGAGAATAAGATGCAAATTTCACAAAAATGGCATGTCACACCTTATTAAAGGAATTGTCCTTAACAGGGAAACATTTAAAAGCCCAGCCCTAGGCTCCTCAAATAATGAGAGCCAGCATGAATCTTTTTGCTTCAGTCAACCTAGGGTGCCAGTAGACTCTCTATGAAAGATGACATGAGGCAGCCCAGGATTGGACCTCATTTCCACTGCTTCAATCATAGTAACTTCTGATTCTTCCCTAGTCAACATGTCCACAAGGGTACATGGTTCATAGCCCATGGCTACAGTGGGGTTAATTTTAGTCAGAAGCAATCCACACAAAAAGGGATACATTTAATTCCAGTAGTTATTGCTATCGCCTACACAAGATGAATAAAATTCATATTCCAGATGCTCAAAAATCAGTACACATTCATGCAAGTCGGAGGTTTGTTCAAATGTTGTTGTCCCATTACATGTTAGGGGTCAGTCAATACAAACTGAGGTAAGAGGAAATGGAAACTTTAGTTCAAGTATGTTTTGTCTGGAAGAAATAAAAAAATAATAACAGATCTTTTAAAGAGATAACTATAAATGGAAAACTTATCAGAGGTCTTTTGGATACTGGAATAGATGTCTCTCGAATAACTGGCAAAAAATGGCAAGCAAATTGGTCCACTACATCTACTCCCTCCACACTATATGGTGTGGGACATGTCTCCAAAGTTTCTCAAAGCACAGTCATTTTGCATTGAGATGAACATGAATATATTTACATAATCTTGCAATGTATATTATATGAGCATTATCCTATCCCCATAGCAGTCATCAATATTCATGGAGGCCCATACCTGCTGGCTCTGTCCCATGGTAGTGTTAGTAGATTGGATGGCTAGAAGAAGGAGCAGAGGAAGTGTTGGTGAGCTAGGGTTTAGGTGAATGAGGGGAGCAAAGGAGATAGAGGCTCCCAGCCTGGTTATAAGATTCTTTCCCCAAAATGGGATAAGACATGTTGGCACTACCAAAAAGGAATGGGTGAGAGGCACACCCCTAAAAATGCAATTAAGTGGTAGGGTCTGGTGAGGGAAATAAAGCTGTCCTCCTACCCTGAAAATAGGAAAATAAGGAGAAGTGGGTCCCCAAATCTCTGTCAGGACTGTGTATGTGGCCCCAGTGTCCATGAGGAAGAAGATGGGCCACCCTCATATCATGATATCTACCTGGGGATCCTGGCTAGTTATGGCAATGGTCATGTCAGGGGAGCTCAGGCCTCCTCAGTTGGCCATACCCAACCCTAGGAGATCAGTTGAAGGGTTATCTGGGGCTGATATCTGTCCCTATGTAACATGAGGGCAATCAACAGTCCAATGTTCCTCTTGATGTCACCTAGGGCATGCGCCCTTTGGCGTGCAGAAGTTAGGGCAGGCTTTTGCCCAATGACCTTGTTGACCACATTTTTTAGCAGGTACCTGGTGGTCTCTGTGTCTTAGAAGACCAGGATTCTGGGACAGTTGCTAGGGCTGGTCGGACAACCTTTGCCACATATGGTATTTTTGTTTGTGGACTTTCTCATCTCTCACATCGTATACTTTGAAAGTCAGCACTAAGACTTCTGCCTATGAAGTTGGGGGTCCACTCTCCAGCTTTGTAAGTTTAGCTCTTTTGTGGGGACAGCTCTGGGAAAAGAAGTAGGTCATCAGAAGTTGCTTACCTTCTCGGTTTTCAGGGTCCAGATTGGTGTGCTGTAATAATGCTTTTGTGAGACATTCTAAAATTTGAGATGAATTTTCCTCTTTATCCTGGACAGCCTCTTGGGTTTTTTTTTTCAAAATTTACCAGCTTTAAGGTTAACTTTCTTAGGCCCTCCAAAAGGCATGTAATAAATCTGACTCTGGCTAAAATCCTGGTCAGGCACCGTCTCTGATCCCCATTGGATATGCTCTATCTGTTTGATAAATTTTGTCTGCATGCATTCTTGATCGCTCCCAAACTCGCCCGCATTCCTCAGGAAGTAAGTTATTATTAAGTATCATATGTACATCATGGAGAGTCAAGCTATAAGACTGAGTAATATATTGAAAGTCTTTAATAAAGACGGCAGAGTTAGAGGTATAAGAACCCAACCTCTTTTCTATCTGAGAAAAGTTCACTCAGCGAGAAAGGAAAATATATTCTGACATGGCTGTCTACCCAATCAACTTCTCTTAGAAGAAGAACCATTGCGGGGTCAGGAGAGGGGTCTGGAGAGGTAGAGGTATCAGGCTCTAGAATGTCCTGATGAGAAGGAGAAACTGAGGCAGCTGTTTGGCTTTTCTGCGGCATGGAAATAGGTCTGTAGTGGAGACGAGGTGGTTTATTAGCTGGATGTAGCATTGTAGTGCCATCTGGCAGAGGTTGTGTAGGTTTCATGGCTAAGAGAAGTTGGTTTGGGGAACAAGGACAGGACATGTAGATTAGGGATTAGAGCGAAGATAGATGTATGCTTGGATATAAGGGACCTCTTTCCATTTACCAGTTTGCTGGATTATATATTAAGATCCCTTAAAATAATTAAGTGACTATTTGGAACTATTATCTAGCCGGTTCTGAATCCAGATCTTATTGCAGAGGTATATTAATTTTGGTGCCTTCAAGTCAGGCATTAACTTTAACTTCAAAGATTTGACATTTTCCAGGAGACATCCCAGTGGGGTGCCTGGATGTACATCTAAAGACATCCCACTACCCATTGGGGGGTGGGGTTACTGGATTATTCCTACTGGTGTACTGAGAGCAATTCAGTAACCAAAAGAACCAAAAAGAAATCAGCAAGGCTAGAGGCCAAAGTCATCATGATAGTTTCTTAGTGGCTGCACAGTAAGCCGTGGGCTTACTGCAAAAAAGCACCCTACCCTGGATCCAGGGACCTTTAAATGGCTGCAAGAATCTGGAAGGGGAGGGGAGTGAGGTCTGTTTTCAAAGGAATGGTCACCTAAAGAGTTGATGTCCTAATTGATATGTTAGCTGGGAGTGGTGGCTGTGAAATACCAACCCCTTAGACCCCAGAAAAAGTTGGCAAGGCCTTATCTGGGAAATTAGAGGCCCTCTAGCCAACCGACCCTACCAATTAATATTAATATGTTGGTATCTGTGTCAGAAGTGTAGCAAACTAGTAAATAAACACATGTAACTGAGTGGGTTAGGTGTGAGTCTAGCAGAAACCAACCCCACAAGATGGACTAGGGCAGCACAGCTCACATCCTAGAACATGGGACAAAGGATGATACCCAAATGTCACCATGCACATGTTTGTAGAGTTGTCTTTTTTTTTTTTCAGAGAAATGTTTGCAGAGACATACTTTTTAAACTCACTAGACATTTCTTACCCTGTGCTGAGGACTATAGTTCTAACCCTTGCCTCTCTATTCTTGCATCAAGAAGATGGAACAAAAGAATGACACCCTAATTTTACCATGCACATCTTTGCAGGGATTTTTTATTATTTGCAGAGATATGTAAAAAGTCAACATTTGTAGCCCATTACAACTTTTGACATTCATATTAATGAATGTCATTTGTTTGATATTCTCATTAATTCCAATGTCTTGGTAGAGTAATGTAACATTTCTTTGTGTATGTATATGTATGCACGAAAGTATATTTTGTGAAGGTATGTGGCATATGTGTGGTATCTACATACATGTACATGCAGTAACATGCACTTGTTTTTAAGATCAGAGGTTAGAGTGTGGAGGGTGATATCAGATATCCTATTCTATCACTCCCTGCCTCATCCATTGATAAAAAAGCATCATTGACCCTACAGCTAGTCTGCCAGCCAGCTTAGCTTACTCATCTTTCTCCAGTTGGTCCACTCAGTGCTAGGGAACATATGCATATATGTATACACATATGCAACACACACACATATGCATATATATATATATATATATATATATATATATATATATATATATCACACATACACACACACACACACATGTTAGGGGTCAGTTGTATTGATTTTGATTCTCTCTCTCTCTCTCTCTCTCTCTCTCTCTCTCTCCACCTATACATCTTCAATTAGTTATCTCTAAGCTGTCCACATGTCCTGGGGATTCAAAATTCAAACTCATGCCCTCTTTCTGGCTCAAAAAGCACTCTGATCAGCTACTCCATTTTTTCAGACCACAGTATAGTGTTTCTTTGGAGAATAATACACATTGATTTTCCTTAGAATTTTTCTATTTTCTTATTGAAAAGCAGCTGTTTTGCAAGCTATGCTACTCTATGACCTAAAAATGTGTCCTTTGTCACTGATTAAGTGGATTAAAGTATTAGCATCATTGACATTTTTAGGTATGCCTATTTCATGTAGAATCAGTCTTTGATCATCATGTTGTAAAGAAGAAAGTGATAAGCAAGCCAGCCACAACTATGCTTCATCATTAAAGGGACATAGTAGGAAGAAAAGATATATTTGCATAATTAGCTCCTTCTCTAACATCTAGGCTTTGAACTTCGATTTTTTTTTAGCTTTCTCTCTGCAGGAGAGAGAAGACTGCTACTAAAGGAGACAGAAAGATGTCTTCTTCCACTGAGAGACATTTGTACCCCTTAGAGATGAGAAGCTGTGCTAATAAAGGTGTGGATTTCTGCTGTGAGAATGTTTGCATGGGGCTAAATATATTCCACATCTGCACAAAGTTTTAGAGAATCTCCCCACATGCCTCAGCCACAGTCTTACAGGGACTTTCTCATGAGAGTCATAAAAGAGTGACTTGACATGAAGCTGAAATCCTGGGTTGAAATCAGAAGGAGTATTTTTATTTATGTCATTTATTTATTTACTTATTATTTATTAGAACCCTCCTGTTGCTAAACACCAATCTCCTGTTGTCATTCCATACTGGACTCTACCAGGTACACAACCCAAGCTCAATACCTCCCCCCCCCCAGAGCCTCAGGGGACTTAAGGCTATCATTTCTGACCTCTTGAGAAAAACAAAACAAGACAAACAAATAAATAAATAAATAAATAAATAAATAAATAAATAACCTCCTTCGCCCTACCTCTTCCCCCTATAACACCTCTATAGTAGCTCTTAAGAAACCTGATGGTACCAATTACATGGTTCAAGGACTCAGGCACATTGATTCTTCAGTGGTTATCTCCTAATCCTTTTAAGGTGAGAGCTGTGTATTTTATCTTTACACAGTCACTCTACCTTGCTTCCAAGAAAAAAAAAAGTTATTTTGTGCAATCTGCTCTCTCTTTGTACTGTGGTAGGAAACTTGGCACTTAGTTGTATTGATTTTGATTCTCTCTCTCTCTCTCTCTCTCTCTCTCTCTCTCTCTCTCTCTCCACCTATACATCTTCAATTAGTTATCTCTAAGCTGTCCACAAAGGGACCATGCCTTTCCTTCATGTAATCAAAATCTCAATGATGAGTAAAAACTAGTCAAAGCTCACAAACTTCTTATAGAGACAATATTAATGCACTCAAAATCTAAAAATCAGTTTCTTTCTTGATCTATTAGCTCCAACGACAAGAGACAGCCCTAACCTGCCATTTATGACTGTTTAAACACCTCCATATAAATCATGACAGGATTCTTCTTTATTTTACATACATATATTTATGTGCATATATGTGAGTATATTGCTTAAATATGTGGAGACACACAGGGGTGATAATAATGTTCAGATCTCCTGAAGTTGGAGTTATAAGTGTTTGTGAGCTGCCCAGCATTGGTGCTAGGAGCTAAATTCTGGTTCTTTGGAAGAGAAGAAAATCTTTTTGATCTCAAGATCCAAGGTTCACAAGGTATGCAAAATCAAAGAGTGCTTATTCTGGAGAAACATCCAGCATGTAGGGGTCAATGATTCTGAAAATGGCAACCCAAGATAAAAGCACACAGGTATTCTTATAGGGAACTGGGAGAACTCTCTTGACGGAGTAGATGATCTAAAATTTCACTGGTGGTTGATAGGAGATCATAGGTGATAAGTGGTCTATATTCCTATGTCATGAACATTCAACCATGTGATGAAATAGAGCTGCCCAACTCATCCTGAGATAAGATGTTTCCCTATTTTTGTGGTTAGCCCTGTGGTGTTCTTTGGGAGAGGGTTTTAAGATTTTGGTCTAGATTTTTTGTTCTGTTTCTAAAGCTGATGTCTTATGACTTAGTTTCTAGAACTTAACATCTATTCCTGAAGTTGGAGCCTTACAGCCTTTTTTAAAATCAGGCTTGGTCCTCAAATGGAGGAAAATAGGATTTATATTACACTTCCAGTCTCAAAGGAGGTAGACATTTGTATTGACTATAAACTAAGTTTGTAGTATTATTTGTGAGACTGAGGCAGAGAGGTACACATTTACAGCGGAGGAAGGAATGATAGTAAACTCATTGGCATCTTAATTTCCTTTTTGAAATGTCTCTACAAGAACAATATTCATGTTAGAGTTATTAATTCTCATCTTTATTCACCTCACTTTCTGAATGATATACAATCCAGGACTTCCACCCTAGGGGTGATCCTGCCCACAGTTCAGAAGGATCTCACCACATCAAGCAATATAGTAAAAACAATCCATTAGTTATACTCATCAGCCTGATTCTCATGTATTTATAATTTTCAACTATTTGATTGTTGATTTGATGTGACCAGCTCCTTTAACCACAGTTACATTGGCTTCTGCACCTTGTGGACTGTACCTTTAACTGTAAGTCACAATGGGCCTGGTTTCCCTAGGGTTACTTTTGCAGAGTGTTTTTTCACTGCAAAAGGAAAAAACAATAAATACATAACCATTATTGTCTTAAAATTATGTTACAGCTAAATTGAAATTTCAATAAAATTGCAAATTATAAGAATTCAGGATTTGGATGCTGATGATAACCAATAGAAAAGCCAGGCTGGAACAGTGGAATTCTTCAGAACAATAACTCCAAAACAAGAAGGAAGCATTTATCTTGTTTGCATTACTGTTGGCTCCATTTTAATGCTAAGCTGCAGGTCTAATAATAGGTGCTCAATGTAATTTTCCAGTCCTATTTCAACATTTAAGTATTTATGGTACACAAGCCAATAACTGAGATTTTTGTTACACAATTTCATGTTTTATATGCCTTTTAGTCTTTATAGATAAAGCATTGGCTAGATTATCTTTCCAGTAAAATCCTTTACTACAAATAATTTTGTTCATAATGTTATTTAAATAGACTCTGTGTGAGGAAACAAAGTTGACAGAAATGTCAAAATATGTCACAGTGAAGAGAAACTTCTTCCATCAAAGTTGAGGATATTACTAGTCAGACATTTATAGCTAGTCAAGGCATTGAAAACTACTTATTGTTAAGTATTCAGCCTTAAACAGGACATTTTCTTAACCACCCCATCCCCATGACTCAGGGAACACCATATAAGAGTTCTGGAGAAAAATGTAAAATCTGTATGATGGGACTGGTAGCTATGAAATATTATCACATGGGCATCAAATGCCCATGAAATTCATGGATTCTTAGCAGCTTTTGTTTGCTGGTAGATTCTGTATAAGACTGAGGAAGTAATAACTTTGTCATAGATGGAAGACAGGTTCATGAGACCATGGCAGTCAAAGATGCTATGGAAGAAGACTATCTTTGATGGTGAAGTCTTTGGTAAGTTACTCATGCTCCTTGGACAACTTCACAAATATACCCATTTTACTGGCCCTATTTAAACTGAATGTGTAAATGGATTGCATAACAAATCAAAACAAAAATACATGAAAATAGATTGGTGTCTTGGTGGTAAGAAGTTTTGTAGGTTGTCAGAGAAATAAGAAGGAGACAGTGTTGATTGTGGCCAGACTGTATAATTTACATGAATGAAAATTTCTTGGTAAATTAACAAAATAAGTGAATAAGAAAAAAGCCACAGAACCAAATTTTCAAATACTTAGGTTGATTCCTTAGATATCTTGCCTTATTTATTTATGTATTTATTTATTTATTTATTTATTTAACAGAAAATGTGCCAAATTAAGGGAGCTTTTATGGTATTATCAGGTATCAATAATTCTGATTGTCTTGTGCTGACTAAATTATGACTAGTCATTTATGAAGTTCATCCTCAAGAGTTTGCAATCAAGGTTTTGCAATTTATTATAGAAAATGCCTAACAAAAATAATTTATTAGCTCTTTGAGAATGTCATAGAATATATTTTCGTAATAGTCATCCCTAATTCGTCCCCTTAACCCCACAGATGTACCCCACCTTTATAACTCCCAGGTAACTTTTTATCCCCCTGTTTTTACTATTATTATTATTTCATGACCCATAGACTAAAATTTCTCCTGTCTGTATAATTTTGGGTATGGAGCTATCTACTGGAGCTTACTCTTTAAGAAATTTGATTCTTCCTCAGCTGTGAATGTGGTGAATTTTAATACTGATGAGATTAGCAATACATGCCCACGGGCATGATAGTGACACAAATCTTATGAAGTCAGCCAACTGCCTTCTGCTTGATTTTAAGATCCACTCCACAGGAAGAAACACATGCCAAGCACAGCAAATCTACCAAGGGCCTGTGGTTGGGGAGTTTACGAACCCTAGGTTGTCACCCCATGACTAATAGACATAATTCCAAGCCACTTTCTAAATTAGTATATCTCCATTATAGATTACTATAGCTTAGATCAGATTAATCCAGATCAATCTAGACATCATAACATTTCAAGAATTCTTAAGAATTTTTTTCTGGGCCATATCCATTGTTATTCTTGGCCACATCTGGTCAATGGGCATCAAATTGGTCACCTCTGGGAGAAATATTCTCACAATATCTGACACACCTGATTATGGGTACTCTTTTGGGTTGCTAAATATTTACAAAGAAGAGTATTTTTATTGGATATTTTATTTATTTACATTTCAAATATTATCACCCTTCCTGTTTTCCTCTCCCAAAACTCCCTATTTTTATCAACCACTTTCCAACTAATTTAGCCCCAAAGTCTAAGAAAGATGATGGACATAATTTGGGTATCTCAATTAAGGCCATCTACTTACTGTCTAGCTTCCCTTAAAAATGACCTTTAAAGAAAAATCAAACTTTAACCACATAGCAGATAAGAAATATCTAGGTATAGTGGCATAATTAATTAAAGATTTGAGATTCTGTACTCCAAGATCTATCAATTCACCCCATCAATATAGTGATTACCACAAACTGCTACATAATTAACTTTCTTACATGAGGAGATATTACTAAAGCCAGCCTTTAGATAGGGAAATTGAAGCTGAAGCAATCAAAGGTACTTCAGTAGCTGCATATCTGTGAATGCTTCCATAACAGTGTGCAGGTGAGATGGTTCTGTTCAAAACATGTTTGGCATATAATGGTGAAGACCTGACCATGACCATGTATGGTTAATGTGGTAGTTTGAATGCAAATGGCCTACATGGGTATATATATTTGAATGCTTGGTCCTTAGTTGGTGGGTCTGTTTGGGAATTATTAGTAGGGGTGGCCTTATGGAGAAGGAATGCCACTTAGGCTAAGGTTTGGAATTTCAAATTTCCCTGCCTTTCCCAGTTAGTGTTTTCTATCTTGCTATCTGATGTCTGTTTATCTGTATTCCATCTGTCCACCATCTATCTATCTATCTATCTATCTATCTATCTATCTATCTATCTATCTATCATCTATCTATCTATCTATCTATCTATCTATCTATCTATCTATCTATCATCTATCTATCTATCTATCATCTATCTCTCACTCTTTCTATTCTCCCCCTGCTCTCTGTGTATGTCTGTCTGTCTCTGTCTTTGCCTCTGTCTCTATCTATCTCTATGTATGGGTGTGTATGTCTGACTCTGTCTATGTTTTTGTCTTTATCTCTTTATATCTCTATGTATGTGTGTAGCTGTCTGTCTGTGTTTCTGTCTGTGCTATGTTGGATGGTAAAAACATGTCAGGAAGTATGATAAGGTAGAGCAGGTTGAAAACCAGAGACTTGGTTGACACACACCTGAGACTTTGGTGACTCCTCATTCCCTGCCAGATTCTTGGTCTAGAATACATGCCACATTCTTCACATAAAATAAATATATCCTTTGATCATGTAGGACTAAATTTCTCAGTGGTAATAAGGTAGCTAAAAATCCCAGAGGGCTTAGAAAATAAGCTTCTCTTCCTAGACTTTCCTCCCTACAAACAGTATCTAATCTTATGTCATCTTTGAGAAATAGGTATGGTACCTTATGCATTTATTTTCCACCATGAACTACCAATAAACTTTGTGGAAACATGGACTGTCTCTTTCATGAAGATCCACTGTGGAAAGCTATGGAGAAGACATTCAACTACAGAGCAGCAGCTTAATTGTTCCATAGAAGGCCTCTCTGCATTCCCAGTCACTACTGCGAGCAAGCCTGCCTCTACCAAGCTAAGGACAATCACCACTGAGACAAGCCAAAATCACTGATTTCCAACTCCACAATAGGCTTTGACCAGCAGATGTGGACCCACAGTCACCCCACTTATGTTTGAAAAATCATTTATAAGCAAAGAGATACTGCTCCCACACCATAACTGAATGCCTCCTGCCATATTCCTGACCATGATATTCAAAAGTCATCCTCTGAAACTGTAAACAAGCCCCCAATATAAGTTACCTTCTTTGCTTGTAATCCTAGCACTGGAAACAGAGTTTAATACACATGGATCCTTTAGACTTGTTAGGCTGCTACTATTTTAAGTATAATACTTTTAACTGCACATTCCAACACAATCTTATAATCTTCAATCCTAAAAAAAAAAAAAAAAAAAAAAAAAAAAAAAAAAAAAAAAAAAAAAAAAAAATTGTAAAGTAGGAAATACCTAAGGAGTGACACATCAAATTGTGACCCAAGCTCCACAAACATGCACAAATATGTGCACAAACATTCTCAAACTCTTGTACATATGCACAGACAGGAAGATGCACACACACAAACACACAGCCACACACATATGCACATGCATACTCACCCATACATATGCTCACACATACTCTTACACACATGCATGTACACAAACACACAAACACATACACCTCGTATACACATGTTCTCATATGCACACATACATTGACACACACAAATATACTATCACATACATTAACACACTCAAACATATTCACTCGCATACTCATACACATATACACATACTCTCATAAGCATACACACATTCACACATACACATATAAACACTCACACACTCATACTGGCACACTCATACATACACACTCTCTCATATGCAAACACACACACACACACACACACACACACACACACACACACACACAGTGTTTTATAAGTAGTTTTGCTTCCAACAGATGTGGTTTAGTAATAACTGTGAAGACTCTAATCCATAGTACCACAGGAGTTACTTTCCCTGTTCCTCAGTTCTTTGTCTCATCTGACTCTGACCCCAATAAGTAGTGGTTCTAATAGCCTCACCAAAGCATTTTTAGCAATTAGGATGCACTGTGGATGGTAACCACTGAACTCATCCTGACTAGTGTCCTTCCACTATCTGTCAACACCACTCTCTTTCCTCTGCTGTGGGCAAAGCCTACTCTGCAATGTCATTCATAAGCCATCTGAGATTCCTCTTGCTTGAGCCAATAATCAGGAAGTGTGTCTTAGGGATATCATAATTCAACACCAATACCTATGGTCCATCCTGCATTAGGGAATCTAGCAAAGACAGACCTAATTTCAGCAGAAAAATATCTCAAAAACTTGAATAATGTGAAGAAAAAGAATACCAACAGGGACGGGACTATACTTAAGACCAGCAACAGTAAGAAACTACCCTTTATCTTAGTCTGGACCTTACCTGGACCTCCATGAGGGTAATAGTTATCACAATGGCAAAAGCTATAGGTTTAGATATGGAGCATAGGATAAGAGACTAATGGAGATGGACATACCTACTTCCTTTCCAGTCCAGCAGAAGAATTAATGGCTCACCCATACCCAACTATATTCTAATTCAGAATTTATGTGAAGGGAAAGCCAGCTTAGATAACCTGAGGAAGTTGTTCTTCTAGGACACAAACCAGTAGGAAGGAGGGCATAAAACTGCACTGTCTGCTATTCTTGATCTGGCTACTTTCAGCCCAGATCAGTTGTTTGGGTACATCTCCTGCATGGGTTCTAAGAATCAGGTTAATACAAGCTCAAGACAGGCACAATATATTAGCTGTTTTTAGCTCTTTACATACTTTTGTTTTTGGTAAGAATTTCCTAAAATCCCTTTTGAGAATTAATGTAACCCAATTCTTATTCTAAAGCATGAAAGAAAAGTTTAAGTGGTACCAGAAGCATATGTCAATTCCACTTTTAGGCAGGAAGATAACATAATGTCAGAAACAAAATATTTTACTGAAGCCAAATCCATGCTAAATAATAGTTACCACAAGAAATTCTGGCTAGTTTGGGACATCAGTCGTCAAGAGTAAAGTCAACTACTGTTTTGTTCTTGTTGTTGTTTTGCTATAATTCTAATTTGATCATCCTTGTGAGCTAAACACTCATTTGCTTCTGAGGTCTCTGAATATCCTCTCTATATCCTAATACCTGGCTCTATTATCTGCATGCAGGTGTAACACCCAGGCCCGAGCAGAAGGATGGATGAAGATGTGAGATGATAAAAGTCTTTTTGTGGTGTCTGCATCCAGAATGTGAGCTATCGTTATGGACACATCCTTCTACACCTTAACCCACATAGTTGTCTGATGCTAATGATCAGGGAAAAGGAATTGGAGACTGTAAGATTTCAGGTTTGGGTTACAAGAAAGACACAGAGAGTGTCAATTTGGGAGAAGAAGTATTAATTATGGGAGTTATGAAAGTCAGAGAAAGACAATGAGATGAAGGAAACTGAAAGGAGTTCAGGTCACTGAGATTAAGCAGCAGTCTATTCTTAACAGAGGTGGAGATCAGAGAGAAAATTCTACATGGTACAGTTAATGAGAATCCCATTGCATGTCCTTAGGCTATCTCTAATTTACAGAAAATGTTTAGCTCTATAGTTATTATTCAGCCATTTCAATGGACTGAATATGCCACCTTCATAGCACAGGAAAGTGAGCATCAAAAATTTACCAGCAGCCATATAAGGTCATCTCTGTGTTACATTTATAGCAGCTGTGGAAAGGAGGCTCCAACAGATGAGCATAGTCTCAGTAGCATGTAACCATACTCTATGATAAAAGTGGATAAGTCAAAATGACTTAGGAATTTGTATCATATGTGTTCTGTACTTTTTTATTAATATCCACTTAACAGTGAGCTCATATCATTCACTTCCTTTTGGGTCTGGGTTATCTGGCTTAGGATGATATTTTCTAGTTCTATCCATTTGCCTATAAAATTCATGATGTCTTAATTTTTAATAGCTGAATAGTATTCCATTGTGTAAATGAACCACATTTTCTGTATCCATTCTTTGGTTGTATCCATCTGGGTTGTTTCCAGCTTCTGGTTATACCTAGTAAGGCTGCTCATGTCCTGCTGGTATGGTGGAACATGTCTTCAATATATGTCCAAGGGTAATATAGCTGGGTCTTCAGGTAGAAGTATTTCAATTTATTGAGGAGTTAATATTCATTTTCAAAGTTGTTGTACCAGTTTTGAATTCCACCAGTAATGGAAGAGTGTTCCTCTTTCTCCACATCCTTTCTAGTATGTGCCTTTGAGTTTTTGTTCTTAGCCAATCTAATTGGTATAGGATAGAATCTCAGGGTCATTTAGATTTGCATTTCCCTAATAAATAAGGATGTTAACATATATTTTAAGTGCTTCTCAGCAATTGAAGACTCTTCAGTTGAGAATTCTCCGTTTAGCTCTGTACCCCTTTCTTAATTGTTTTATTTAGATTTTGAGAATATAACTTCTTGAGTTCTTTCTATATTTTAAATATTAACCCTTTATCAGATGTAGGATTAGTGAAGATCTTTTCCCAACCTGTAGATTAAAGTTTTGTCCTATTGATAGTGTCCTTTGCATTAGAGATGCTTACAATTTCAAGAGGTCCCATTTGTCAATTATTGATGTTAGGGCCTGAGTCACTGGTGTCCTGTTCGGAAAAGTTGCCCCTGTACCAATATATTCAAGGTTATTTCCCACTATTGGTTCTATTAGATTCAATGCATCTGCTTTTATATTGAGGTCTTTGATCACCTTCTACTTGAGCTTTGTAGAAGGTGATAAATATGGATCAATTTTAATTCTTCTATAGGCAGACCAGCAGTTTCACCAGTACTGTTTGTTGAAGATGCCCCCCCCCCCCCCAATGTATGGCTTTGGTTTCTTTGTCAAAGATCAAGTATCCCTAGGTATGTGGTTTTATTTCTGGATCTTAAATTGTATTTTACTGGCATACCTGTCTCTCTCTCTGCACTAATACCATGCATTTTTATGCCTATTGCTCTGTAGTAGAGCTTGAGGTCAGGCATAGTGATTTTCCCAGAAGTTCTTGTATTGTTGAGAATTGTTTTCACTATCCTAGATTTTTTAAAAAAAAATTTCATACAAAGTTGAGAATTGTTCTTTCATTGTCTCTGAAGAATTATACTGGAATTTTGATGGGTACTTTATTGAATCTGTAGATTGCTCTTGGTAAGATAGCTACTTTTTACTATGCTAATCCTACTGATCCATGTTCATGGGACACTTTTCCATCCTCTGATGTCTTCCTCAATTTCTTGATGGACTTAAAGTTCTTGCTTTGAAGATCATTCACTTTCTTGGTTAGAGTTACACCAAGATGTTTTACATTATTTGTGGATATTGTGAAGGGTGTTATATCCCTAACTTCTTTCTCAGCCTGTTTATCACTTGTATAAAGGAAGGATACTGGTTTTTTTGACTTAATTTTATATCCAGCCACTTTGCTGAAGTTGTTTATGAGCTGTAGGAGTTCTCTCGAAGAAGTTTTGGGGTCGTTTATGTATACTATCATATCATTCAAAAATAGTAATACCTTGACTTCTTCCTTTACAATTTGAAGACCGTGATCTCTTTTTGTTTTCTAATTGTCACAGCTAGAACTTCGAGTATTATGTTGAATAAATAGGGAGAGTGGGCTGCCTTGTCTTGTCTCTGATTTTAGTGCAATTGCTTCAATTCTACTAATAGTCTTTCAACCTCACTTAGAATAGTGGACAAAATAATTATGGGGAGGCAGAGAGAGGGAGAGAACTTGGTGAGAGGAAAAAAGGAAAGGAGGATCAAGTATGTGGGGAAACAGGGGGAAATTCCAGAGGGCTAGAAGAATAAATGGGGCTCCAGGCATGGTGGTGCACACCTTTAAACCCAGCACTTGTTAGGCAGAGGCAGGTGGATTTCTGAGTTCCAGGCCAGTCTGGTCTACAAAGTGAGTTACAGGAGTTCCAGGACAGTCAGAGCTACACAGAGAAACCCTGTCTCAAAAAAAAAAAAAAAGAATAAATGGAAATCTACAGCTACGGGGAGTGGGAGATAGGGATCTCTAGAAAATCCCATAGACCTCTGATATGAGTGGCTTCCAGGACTCAATGGGGTAACCTAAGTCAAATTGTTCAATAGTGGGGATATGGAACCTGAAGAGACCACCTCCAGTAGATAGACAAGGAACCCAGTTGAAGGTTGGTGCCACCTACTAATCTTCATAATTTTGAATCCAGAATTGTTTCAGTCTAAAGAAAATACAGGGTCAAAAATGTAGCAGAAACTGAAGGAAATGACATTTAGTGACCTACCCAACTTGTGATCTCTCCCATGTGTAGGCACCAAACTCTGACCCTTTTTCTGATGCCATGTTTTACTTGCAGACAAGAACCTAGTATAGCTGTCCTCTGAGACTTTCTCCCAAAAACTGACTGATACAGATGTAGATACTTACAGTCAACCATTGGACTAAGCCCAGGGATCGCTTTGGAAGAGTTATGGGAAAAAATGAAGCAGCTAAAGGGGATGGCAACATTATAGAAAAACAAACGTATCAACTAACCCAGACCTCTGTGAACTCATAGAGACTAAGCCACAAACCAAAGAACATACATGGTCTTGTCCATGTCTCTGCCACATACGTAGCAGAGGAATGCCTTGGGTCAGTAGGTTAGAATCCAACAAATCCTGTAGAGACTTAATGTGCCAGAGAAGGGCAATGCTGAGGACCATAAGGTTGGGAGGGTTTGGTGGTGGGATGGAACCCTCTCAGAAACAAAGGGAAAAGGGTTATGGAGTAAACAAACTCTGGGACATGGACTGAAAAGGAGGGCAAAATTTGAAATGTAAATAAAGTAATTTAATTTTAAAAAGTCGTAGGTAATGAGTACTCAGATGAATAAAAAAAAACAGGAATTCTGATAAAAAATGAGAAGGTTCTCATGTTTCATCACTCAAAAATTATAGTTGCTCAAGTAGTTGTATCAAAACTGAACAAGCAATGATAAGTCTGCCCAGTGATGATAGTAGGATGTTATCATTTGTGTGTTTATGAGTATGAGCACACACATGTGTACATGCATATGGATACCAGAGGTTAGCTTCCCCAGTTGCTATCCACCTAATTTTTTGAGACAGTGCTTCAGTGTCCTAGAGTTCACACAAGGGATCTCCACATACAAATTCCTAACTGCATATGGGTATTTTACATGAGTTTTGAGGGATTGAAGTTGGGTCCTCATGGTTTTACAGAAAGCATTTACTAATGGAACTTTCTTTCCAACCATGATACATTTATAGCACACCCAAACCCCCAAAACCCACACAGCTTCCTCATACTTCATTCTGCTCTTCAAAGCAGCAGTTCTTGTTCTACCGCTTCTATGTATCACTTCTGCATCGAATTCAAACCATAGTATCATAGTATCATGAAGATCTGCCCTGATCTCTGCTTCACATTTAGAGCTTGGCAGAGAGGTGGTGGGGAGTGCAGGAACTGGAGGATCACAATAGTGAGTGAATGAGACAACAGCACAGAGCCAAGGTATGCTACACAGATTCACTTGGGCTCCAGCATTCAGTGAAGCTACCACATGGGATTTCTCTGCTTCTTTGAATTATTGCTTTCACAGCTTTAGTAGATTTCATCTTCAAAATGAGAGGTAATTGTTGTACATACTAAGAAATCAGTGTTTGTCTTCCATCTTCCTCCACATTCAACATGAGAATGTCATTAAAGATGTAGGTATCTCTAGAACTTTCCATACTTTTTATCAGCATTCATCCATAATTTTCATTTTAAATTTTATATATGGAATTATATATGTGTATAATATATAACAAAATATATAGTTTCAGTTCCCAGCACTCACACCCATCATGTATCTCCCAACTACCTGTAACTACAAAACAAGGGATCCAATGCCTTCTTTTGGCTTCTATAGCTACTCGCACATATGTGATTCTTGTGTGCAAATATACACACAAACACACACACATATAAATGATAACAAGTTTCTAAGAATATATTTAGCTATAGATTTGCGGTAGCATATGTTATAGTGATATAAGTGTATTTTGTTTCTGAGTTAGCAAATCCTTTAGAGCACAAATTGATTATGAGTAATCCTAGTTATATTTATCAGTTTTGAAATATAGCTGGGAATATTTCAGTGAGAAGTTGAAGTTAACATTCTTAAGATATTACTTTATAAAGGATAAAGAGTATAAGAACAGAAAGCTAGCCCTGGTAAGTAGGGAAGAGTGGGAGGATAGGGCCTTGTCATTTGTAAATGAGTATTCAGTCACTTTTTTGAAGGACTGATTATTTAAAGAAGAAAATAACAGACTGTCTTTGCTCATGCTGCCTGCTGCAATCATTTAAAAGAATGCTTCTTCTAATATCTGTGGAGTGACTAAAGATTTATGTCATGACCTCAAAGGCTGCCTCAAATTTTAGGGAAAAATTAAGCATTTTGTGTTCCTATACCAAATTGTGCTATATACCAACCCGTGCTGGCCTGCCTTGCATGGTAAGTCTTCCAACACCTCTCGTCCAACACTGCCTGCTATTCACCAGCAAGTAAGGAAATTGTCACCTGCTTCAGATTCTGTTCTTTTGGAGCACAAGAAGTGTTTTAATTCAGAGGACACCAGGGTTAATTACTGCCTAATACACATGACAGACACTCTGGAAATACAAACAAAAACATGTGGGACATTTTGTCCCTAGATGAAGAGTATAATTCACATGTAAATTGTTAGTGATAGTCTAATGAGGTTGCTACTGATATTTTCCCTTCTTATATGCTAATGGAATTAATCAGCTTACTGACTAAAGGCCTCCTGTAACCAGAGATTGGCCTCACGTTTTGCTGTACTTCACTAACAGGATCATGGGAGCTTGGTGGCTGAATCATAGCATGTCTAACACTGAAAATGAGAAGGAGTCATCTATTGTTATATCACACCTCCTCTGTTATCATGAACGAGTTCCTTGGTCTCTTCACACTATAATTTGTTCATCTCTAATATAAGCAAAATAACTGCTTCATAGGTGCAGTATGAAGGATCCAATGAGAGGGTGTGAGCACAGACAAGTTCCTGGAATGGGAGTATACTTGATACTGGAGTATGGGCAAGCTTAAGTCAATAGTGCCCTTTCTGTCACCGCTGTTGCTCTAATTGTTCTCATTCACATAACCTTGCAATTCTGATAGGAAAGTCCTCTCTCTTTCTTCTCCTTCCCATTTCTTCCCTTCTCCCTTCTTCCCTTTTTTCTTCTCTTTCTCTCTCTCTCTCTCTCTCTCTCTCTCTCTCTCTCTCTCTCTCTCTCTCTCTCCCTCTCTCTCTCTCCAGTTTTTGAGACAAGGTTTCTCTTTATAGGCCTGGCTGTCCTGGAACTCACTTTGTAGACCAGGCTGTCCTCGAACTCAGAAATCCGCCTGTCTCTGCCTTTTGAGTGCTGGGATTAAAGGCGTGCACCCAGCTTTTTTTCTTCATTCTTGAATAGCCCCATCCTTATATCTGGTATCTATGTGTGAATACTACAACAATGTCTGAAAGCAGCAATATTGTCTTTGTGGGCCTCCCCCATAAACTAACCACAGGCTTGCTGGCTCTACCTTGACTTCTCTTTGGATCATCTACTCAGAGTTTCATAAGTGACATCTTTCTACAGTCTGCAGAGGCAGAGCCTCCCAGATTACCGAGAGTTGGTGTTTTCTTGTTTTCTCATTGCTTCTTATTTAATGGTAAGATGGTTAGTGTAACCCCTGTAACTTCCCTGTAACATGGTAGCAATTACTACTTCCCCTAGCCTTCAGTTGCATTATTGTTATTTCCTTCAAGGCCTTCATCCACTGAACTTTGAACATTGATATTAATAAAGAGAATCTATCTCCAAGAATCCAGGAACTTTGGAATACAGTAGATTTGTCTCTGGCATGCTGTTTACTCCCTTCTGAGTCAACATAAACATCACCTTATTATCTACATTTTCTGTGTGGGACATATGCGTGCATATGTTAATGAGTTGTATATGTACATGCATGCATAAATGTCCATGTACATGTGTGTAAAGGCCACAGGTAAGCGTTCAGAACCTGTCTACCATGTTTTTTGAGATAAGGTCACTCACTAGGTCCTGGGGTTTGACAATACTGATAGTCTGGTTGGCTAGAGTGCCTTCTATCTCCTTGTCAAAGTACTGGAATTATAAGTATACTGAACCACACACACAGAAGTTTTGAGAATGTTGCCTTTGCATGGCAAACACTTTACTAAATGAGCTATCTGTGCAGATCCTATAATCTCTATTTCTAATCAATGATATACAGGCTTTTCCTACTGTGATACTCACTGATCAGTTTCAAAATTACTTCTACTGCCTTAGACGTCTGCTACATCTGCTACAAATGTTTCCAATTCACAGGTACAAAAGTTCATATTAGTTTCTATCATGTTCTGTAAAATGAAATCATAGAGGCTTAAAATAATGTCAACTTATCACCCTACACTTTGAGAGATCAGAAATTCGGTATAGGTCTTCAGACTAACTGAGAAATTCACAGAACACCCTCCTATCATTCTGGAAACTTGGAGAAGCCCTGACATCTCAAGTAAAATAACCAATTTATTTTGCCAAGTTCCCACAACGTCTGGTCTATGTATTTTTTTACTTTGATCTCTGCTTCTTGTTCATGTCTCCTTATCTTGCCCTGGTGTTCTTATATCCCACTGTAAGAGCCTCGGTATTGAAACTAGTCCCATGCATAGCATTTAAAATCTCTTTATCTCAAAGTCATCAGGTTAGTGGCATTAGCAAGTAAAATTTTCCATCTGATATAAAAACAGACACAGATTTTAGAGGTTAGGGAAAAAGCATCTATAAGGAGGTGCAGTGACTTGGGGAAAATATCCCAATTAGGGTTATGCATTTGAATATTTGTTTCCCAGTTGGTGGTAGTTCATAGAAAGATTCTGAAAGCATTCATCCTGTTAAGACAAGTAGCAGAGGATGGCCTAGTCAGCCATCAATGGGTGGAGAGGCCCTTGGTCTTGCAAAGATTATAGGCCCCAGAACAGGGGAATGCCAAGGCCAGGAAGTGGGAGTAGGTGGGTTGGGGAGCAGGGCAGGGGGAGTGTATAGGGGACTTTTGGAGAGGAAACTAGGAAATGTAATGCATTTGAAATGTAAATGAAGAAAATATTTAATTAAAAAGGAAAAAAAATAAAATGTGCATATGAAAATACTTAAAAATAACGACATACAGTGTAGCTCACTAAAGGAAATAGCATTCAAATAAGATCGTTATCACACTTAGAAAATCACATTTAGGAAGCTGAAAATATGTAATAAAAAATCTCAATATAAAAAATCACATCTATTTAGCGAAAGTCTTATTTTCTTCATAAAAACACAGTTATAATGCAATCTAATATTTCTAATAAATCAAATCACCTGAAATCTTAAAAAGATAAAAAAAATACAAGTACATCACTACAGAGTGGTGAGGAACGTTGAGTTGTTTAGTCTAATTCTGTTTTGTGTTCTTTCTGCTTCCTGATAATGTCATCACCCAGCCTCCTGCTCCTGCTCCAAGGTGTTTCCTTCCAGCTGTTTCCCCTTCCTCAATATGAAGCACTCTGTTTTCCTTGGAAGCAAAATAACCTCTTATCTTCCCTAAGTTGCTTTTGCCAGGGTACTCTGTCCCAGCAATGTAAAAGTTACTAAAAACAGAGGAATGTTATTTGGTCTACTATAAGTTATGAGAGTTCCTTGAATAGTTTAGGTATTGAATCTGACTTGGCTAATACATTTTTCATACCATGAGTTGGCTTTTCACTTTTATTTTATCTTTGATGCACAGAAATTTAAAAATTAATGATACAAGTTTTATATTTGTCTTTGAAGACCCTAATATTAGTACCACATATTAGTAACAGTATAGTAGTAACTGTAAACATTGTTATTATTGTCCTATATTTAGATTTTGAGTATATTTTGGATTATAATTTTCTGTGTAGTATGATCCAATAGCCTTATTTGTTCCTAGTGTTTTGTCATCATTTACTCAAAAGACTATATTGCCCATCAAATTCATTTAATATTTACAAAAGTTAATTGACTAAATAAAAGGATATATTGGTGCTTGAGAGCTGCCTTAGATGGTAAGAATATGTACTGCTTTTGCAGAAAACCTAAATTTAGCCCCTATGATCCACAAGAGTCACTTTATAGCCATTTGTATCACCATCTCCAGGAGGATCCAAAAAGCCATCTGGACTTGATGTATACTTGCACTTTAATGAATATACCTACATATAAACAAACATGAAGTTGCAGTGGAAAATTAAAATTAATCTTACAAGTGTAGATAAATATATGTCTAGATTTTCCAACTATTCTATTGTTCCACATGACTATGTTTGCTGGTATGAGACAGTCCAGATTGCTGTACTTTGTAATAAATTTTGAAATGAGATAAATGATCCATGCTATCTTTTAAAGTATATGTGAGTACATCTCTGTGTAGGTATACACAAGTGAGTTCAAGTATACTTAGAGCCCAGAAGAGAGTGTTAGATCACTTGGTGCTTCAGTTACAGGCAGTCATGAGTGTCAGTCTTAGTTAAGGTTTTACTGCTGTGAACAGACACCATGACCAAGGCAACTCTTTTAGAGACAACATTTAATTTACGTTCAGAGGTTCATTATCATCAAGGCATGAACATGGCAACATCCATGCATGTGTAGGGCTGGAGAAACGGAGAGTTCCACCTCTTGCTCCAAAGGTATCTAGCAGAAAACTGGCTTTCAGGCAGCTAGGATGAAGGTACTAAATCCCATGCCCACAGTGACATACCTATTCCAAAAAAGGCTACACCTGCTAATAGTGACACACCCAGCTTCAAGCATATAGAAGCCTCACAGTTATCCAAGAGAAACAGAAGATACAGTGTGATTAAAATTCACAAGGATTACACACACACAGAGAGACACACACACACACACACACATATATCTACCACATATTATAAAAATAAAAGTATAAGCTTTGAGCATAGTAGAATAAAAAACACTGAATGCCACTTTAAAATATTAAATAAAGCTTTAGGATATTTTATTTTATTTTTTCACAGTGGTATATGCATCTGTTATTCCTCCCATATACTAACTTTGTTTTTCCCTTTATCACTCTTATATGTTTCTTTTCTTATCTTAGTGAAATTAACATCTGCTTTAATTTTGTGTGTGTGTGTGTGTGTGTGTATGTGTGTGTGTGTGTGTGTGTGTGTGTGTGTGTGTGTGTGTGTGTGAATACATAGAATGTTAGAATGATAAATGACACAATTTTTTTTTTCTGGGATGGCCTTAATTAATATAGTTTTTTTTTTTCCAGTTGCACCCATACCATAAGTCATCTTAATGGTTAAAATAATTCCCTTATGTGTGTAAACTGTGCTTTAATATCTACCCTTCTTCTGTTGAACACCTTGGTTGGCTCAATAATGTAATTACTATTTTTAGACCTGCAGTATGATCAATGAGCCAGTATTGCTATGATGCATAGATTTGGAATCCTCCAAGAAAAACTACTCAGGAAGTATACAGCTGAGCCAAATGGGATCTAAATGATATTTCTAATATCACAGAATACAAACTGGTATATATTAGAAGAATTTCTGGCATGTGTTGAGCTTCTCTGGAGCTGTTGTGTGTTTTAGAAGTCCCAAGAGGATACTGCTACTACATTTAATTTACAATTCTTTTAAGACAAGGGTCTCTCAGAACATAAAGAAAGCACTCTAGGAACCTAAAGATTCAGAGACAAGGAACTCAAGCTTCCACTCACAAATATTATTCAATAAGCAGCAACTTCCATGTCTTCAGAATGAGTGAAAGTCGAGAATAGGAGGCTTCCATATCAACAAGCAATGAAAATAAGATGAAGAGTATACCTGCACTAGTTAAAAACTACTGTGGGCTGGGCGGGCAGTGGTGGCACATGCCTTTAATCCCAGCACTTGGGAGGCAGAGGCAGGGGGATTTCTGCGTTCGAGGCCAGCCTGGTCTACAGAGTGAGTTCCAGGACTACACAGAGAAACACTCACTCAAAAATTAATTAATTAATTAATTAATTAATTAATTAAAACTGCTGTGGACTGATAGAGCATAAATCAATCTTTCTTGTTAGGGTATTGATAGAATTCAAGGAAGATTTGTCAAGAGAATATAAAGCCTACCTTGAATCTAGAAGCATAAACAAGAATGGAATACCTGATAACAATATGAAAGGATTTTAGTGAAAACTGAGGCAATAGGTAGTAGATAGGGATGCAGTGGTTGGGTGGACAGCAATTATGCCCCACTGGATGCTAATGATCTCATTAAGGGTCTCAGTCATCAGGGATTAAGGCTCTGAGCAGAGATACCCTTGCATCTGGTGGCTGAATTCTGCATTCTTTCCAGCTAGTCATCACTCCTAGTTTCATGAACAAGGCCAGGAATGCGGACATGGTTTGGGGCAGTCCATCAAGATATCTAGATATCTAGATGCCCAGGAAATGGGGTTTCTGGAAGGTAATGGCATGGTTAACGAACAACCAAGACAAACAAAAACTTGAGAGTAAGGTCCCATGCTGGTCATTGTATCTGTAGTGATAGATTGCTTCCCACATCATGGGGAAAACTACTTTTGGGTCAAATGCATGAATTGAGTACAGCAGAAATCTGAGCACAAGATTTCAAGATTCAGTTCTGACCTTTCATCTTATTGAAATTGAATCATGTTCCTGCCTCTGTGCATCAGTCTCCAGCTAGCTAGCCCATTAGCATCAGGGATTCATCTAGCTCAAACTTGCTCCTCTTATTAGAAGCCCTGGCATTACAGTTGTTCACTCCTTCATCTGGCATTTTATGTGGACCCTGGGGATTGAATTCAGCTCATTATGTTTATCTGGTAAGCACATTTACCCACTGAGCCATCTTCTCGGCCCCAAAGATCTGATTCTCTTTCTCTCAAAAGGGGGAAATGTTAGTCTATAATAGGTTACTCTCACCAGATTGTGGATCATGCATAAGTTAACATCTCTACCTAAATATTTTCTAGAAATGTAAATTAAACTCTCTTCAAGTAGCTAATACTTTACTCTGGGACAAGAGAAAAATAGTTCATGCCAAATTAATTGGCTTCCCTGCTTAGTTCCTCAACAAAAATGCATTTGAAGTGTTCATTTAAACTTGAAAGCAAGTGAATTCCAAGCAGATTTCCTCCTGAGCAGAAAATGAAACCTTCCCTCTCTCACATTTTGGGAACCTTTGATTAGTGTGCTGTATTATGTGTGGGTGTACAGTGGGCATCTATTTAGAGGTGGATTGGCGTCTCCGAGCCTCCTGTGGATTTTAGAAACATAGTGAAGAAGAATATTTTTAAAAATTCCTTTTTTGTATTCAAGTATTGTCAGAACTACCACCTCCAAATTCTCAGAGGAATCAAATTTTGAGTTGCTTTTAACCTTAATCATATTCTAGAAAAATAATTCATCCATTGGATGCCTATGTCTAATTTCTCTCTCTCTCTCTCTCTCTCTCTCTCTCTCTCTCTCTCTCTCTTTCATATAATCCAGTTATTTTGTTAGGTCAGATGATTTTCTAAAACCTATTGCTACATTCTAAATCATTTATTTAATTTTTTACATCCCAAATGGTTATTATTATTTTTTTTTTGAGACAGTGTTTCTCTGTATAGCCCTGGCTGTCCTGGAACTCACTTTGTAGACCAGGCTGGCCTCAAACTCAGAAATTTGCCTGCCTCTGCCTCCTGAGTGCTGAGATTAAAGGTGTGTGCCACCTCCTAATTGAAAAAGAGGCAGTGTACCCTTGTTGCTGAGTTCCTCCCCATCCCATGGCTTATTTTCTTAGCTCTTGATTTTCTTCAAGCATTCTAGCTACAGCAAAGAATGAATGATACATACTGTTGAGCAAAGCCTTGTACTAGCAAGTCTCATCTGAAACAAAGTCATATTTAGAAAAGGTTGCTTAAGCATTTTGTGATATATTTCGCTCTTCTACTTTTTTCTTAAATTATTGTTAAGATTTTCTTTATTGACAGGGCATAATTTTATGTATCTGTGGAATATGATATGGCAGTTTGTTAAGTTTACTCTACATGACATGATCAAGTTTATATAATTAACATTCATACATTTATTTACCCATTTTTTCCAGATGAGTCACTTGAAATTTATCTTCTTAGTTCTTGTAGCACATGTTTGATGCTTCACTGTTGGTCAGTCACCCACTTTTAACATCTGAGACTTTGTACCTTGACCAAAATTTCTGGGTAATTTTTTTCTTTCCTGATCAGCCAATGGTACCTGCAATGTACCAGGTCAAAAAACTTTTTCATAGGGGTTGCCTAAGACCATCAGAAAACACAGGTATTTATATTATAATTCATAGCAGTAGCAAAGTTACAGTTATGAGGTAGTGATGAAAATAATTTTGTGGTTGTAATTTACAACATGAGGAACTACATTAAATGGTGAGAGCATTAGGAATGTTGAGACTCACTGGTCTAGAAAAACAAGTCATTCTAATTGTGAAAGACAATTTACTATTGTTTCAAATATCTCAAGTGCTCTGCCAGCAGGCTGTGCATTTAGAAGTCCACCATTAGAAATGAAGTTGATATTGAAGAGCCATATGTTTTCTTCTATTAGAAGTTAGAAACACTTAGATGAGGGGTGTACATGAACTTTGTCTGCAGTTAGAATTGTGTTGACTTCTGTATATATATAGTATCTCATTTGATATAGACACTGAGGGTCTGTGAAGGCTAGTAAATGGAAAAAACACTTGCCACACAAGTATGAAGACCTTAGTTTGAATCTGAGAATTAATAAAGATAGATACATAGCTCCTATTGTAAGACAAGACCCCGAGACAGGAGAATACTTGGAATCTTATGGGCTGGCATGTCTGGTATACCCAGTATACCAGAAAGGTCTGAGTTTTATACATGATCAAAGGTGAGAACCATAGCACAGGTTATCTTTTGATATGCACATATATGCCATTGCAAATGCATACACCTGTACATGCATATGCATAGAAACACATAAACACACATACACACACACACACACACACACACACACACACACACACACACACTCACAAATATACCAAAGGAAAAAAGAGAACAAATTAATTTACAGTTTGAAAACCAAAGAATATGTAGAAAGAAAAAGAAAACTTTTAGAAGAGGAGGGTTCGAAAAAGAATCTCTTCAGCTTTGTTATTTTGTCTTCAGAATGTAATATGCAGAGAAGAATTAAGAGTAGGTGGTGGAATCTTTAAACATTCCTTTTTGTTTTTTTTCATTCCAAAAGTAAAATTTAGGGTGATGTGACTGACACATTTTAGTCATGCTTTGATATATATATGCAACATTTGGAGGGATTTTATATTTTTAAGAACCAAAGAATTCATTGGATTAAAGTGATTCTATGGCAAATCTTGACTCTATACCCTCCATAATCATATGAGTGTAAAACTAAAGCTATTTTTAATTCAAGTGAATGACTTGATTTCATAAAATTATAATGTTCTTTAATGACTGCGGGATTGTATTAAAGGCAGAAAACTGACATTTTGCCTTAATCAATGCACACTTTATTAAAATCAATGTGGTCTATTATGTAAGGCCGACTGAAATAACATGAATTAAGGTGATCAATAAAAAGCAAGCAACTCTAATTGAATTGAGATTTAACATTATGATAGTTATAGTGTCCATTCTACAGGCACTTACAGAACACTAACAATGTCTTAGGCACTGGGCAAGAATCAATAAAAAGCCCCTTTACTTCCCTTCAAGTTTTTACTGAAGAATAACTAGCATAGCATTATACAATGGATTCGGGTAAGCCATATTTTATTGTATTTCACCAGAATTTTAAATAATTACTCCATTTTAAATGAGAATTCAGCCCGTGGAACAACTGAATGATGATAGCCCTTCCAATTGTTATAAAATATGTATGTAATAGAAAGTACAATACCTTCAGATTCATCCTCTCGGGTTTTAGTCCTGAAAGTATGTGTTTGTGTGTGTGTGTGTGTGTGTGTGTGTGTGTGTGTGTGTGTGTGTTCATATGAATGTAAGAATGTGAATGTATAGATGCACACACCTTCATTCAGAAGCCAGAGAACACTGGGTGCCTTCTTGTATCATCTGGTGAATAAAGAATTTGCAGTTTTGGATGGCTAGGTTGCTGGTCTTCAAACTCCTCTTATCTGACATTCTCTGTTTCTCATAGCTTTAAGAACATGACATGTAATATGATATCAAGTTTTGTTCAGAGCTGCTAGGGACGCAAACTCTGGTCTCTTGAACAGCAAGTGTTTGATCCATCGAGCCATCTTCTCAGGCCCCATCTTCTCCGTTATGGGCATGCATACTTTACAGAATGGATAGCTTTGATTCTCCTAGGATTTTTTTCATCTTGTCACAGAAATCAGGCTTTCAGACAACTTATGCTTGTTGACTTCCAAGAAATCTGAGGTATTTAACTCCTTGAGCCAGATGAAGTGCCACAACCAAAGCCAGTTCTTTGTTTTCCTCTTCTTCAATCCTATATTAAATTAATCTTCTCTTTACCAGATTTGAGATCTGCTTTCCTGTTAATATTGAATTTCATTCCACTACACTTGTCTTATTGAAGGATAGTTCAAAACTTAGTTTTTAGTATACTAAAGAATAAAGTAAATGAGTAAGTTAAAAAGCATGTCATAAAAGAAAAAGATATATGGGATAGGGAGACATCTTGTTTGGTTAAGTGTTTGCATTGTAAGCGTATAGACTTGAATTCAATCTCCAAAAGAGACATAAATAAAACAAGCTCTGGAATGTGGTGGTAAACTGGGAGAGGTAGAATTAGGGACGTTGGGAGGAGGGCAGCTTACATTTCAGCTAATTTAACACATTTGGTGAGATCCAGGAGACTGAGAGACTCCATATCAAATACTAGGACCATGCCTAAGGAATATCATTGAAGTTTTTAACTGGCACACACACACACACACACACACACACACACACACACACACACACACATACACACACACACACACACACACACACACACACACACACACAAACACACACACATACACACACTCATACACTGAAAGAAACAAACAAGCTAAAGAAGGTACCCAAAGGAACTAAAGGGGTCTGTAACCCTATAGGAGGAGCAACAATATGAACTAACCAGTATCCCCCAGAGCTGTGTCTCTAGTTGCATATGTAGCAGAGGATGGCCTAGTCGGCCATCAATGGGAAGTGAGACCCTTGGTATTGTGAAGACCATATGCCCCAGTATAGGGGAATTCCAGGGCCAGGAAGCAGGAGTGGGTGGGTTGGGGAGCAGGGCAGGGGGAGGGTATAGGGGACGTTTGGGATAGCATTTGAAATGTAAATGAAGAAAATATCTAATAAAAATAAAGTATATATAATATATGTATATATATATATATATATATATATATATATATATATATATATATATATATATACACACACATTATATATACACTATGGCTTGTAGTATTGCCTAGCACCTGTCATGGTAAACCTTTGCTGTAAATTCTCTTACTTGAAAATAGAGAGCCTGCATGAAAACTGTCTTTATTAGATTGTCTGGTGCACATGATTGTGGGATACTTTCTTAATTGCTAACTGTTTTAGTTTGTTCCTCTAATAATGTGGTAAAATGGCATGTCCAAAGCCAACATGAAGAAAAAAGAATTTATTTCAATGCACATTTTATAGTCCATCATGGAGTGAGGTTAGACCAGGATCTCAAGGCAGAAATCTGGAGGCAGAAACTGAAACAGAGGCCATGGAGAAATGCTGCTCACTGTCTTAGTCCTCATATTAGCTCCCAAAACCACCTTCCCAGGAATGGCACTTCTCCTACATCAATCATTATCAAGTCAATACCTTTACAGACTTGTCTATAGACAATATGATGAAGGCATTGATTAAAGTGAACATTTCTTCCCAGATAATGCTAGATTGTGTAAAGCTCAAACAACAACAACAAACAACAACAACAAACAACAACAAGAGCAACAACAAAACTAACCCAGGAGTCTAAGTGGTTTGTAAAGGGCAAGCTTGGTACCCTCCCTAAGAAGCTTAGCCTGAATGTACAAGAAAAAAAAATGCTGAGGGTCAGAGGAATGGCTCAGCAGGAAAGATGGCTCAGCAGGAATGAACGTTCATTGTTCTCACAAAAGTCACCAGTTTTTCAGCGGATCTGGTGCTTCTGGCTTCCACAGACATCCACGGTCAACATAACCCACATGTGGACACACAAGCATACACATTAATTCAAAATAAAATATTATTTAAAATGAAAAGTAGCTTAAAATGAGTCTGGAAGCAAGCCATAAGCAGAATTTGCCCATGATTTCTGCTTCATATTCTTCTGTGAATTCCAATCATGACTTACCTCAATGATGAACTGTATCCTGACAGTATCAGACAAAATACACACTTTCTTCCAAAGTGCCATTTGCCCATCGTGTTTGAACAGCAACAGAAAGCCCCCAAAGCATGAGTTAGTCCTACAAGTCAGACATTGAGCTGTTTATATAGCTAGCTTTGGGGTTTGCCTTGAGAGTGACTTTTTAAATTTAATGCTTTGGATTTTCTGTTTAAGAGTAATAGAATATTGAACATTGTTTTTACTTTGCAAGATCTCACATTTAAGAGAATTTGGACTTTTAAAGAGATATAGAAATTTTAAATTCTTAAAAATATTAAAGACAATGGGACTACTGAAAGTTGAGCTATAATAATTTTATCTAATATTAACATGATACTATGGGAATAAGAAAAGGTAAAAGTTTAATACTGATATGGATGTTTGCTAAGTTAAGAAGTGGTAGACTTGTAATGGCTAAACTTTACTGTCAACTTGGCAAATCAGGAAATAGGTACCTTCAATTAATTAACTATTTTTGTCAGATTTGTCTGTGAGCATGTCTATGGGAATGTTTTATTACTAATTGATATAGAAAAATCCCAGACTAGTGTGGCTATTGCTATATCCACGCAGGAAAGCCTAGGGAACAGGCCCCTAAGCATCATTCCTCTGTGTTCTGCTTTAGTTCCTGCTTTATCTTCTGCCTTGAATTTTCTCAATGATGGACAGTGACCTTAAAGAATACAATGAAATAATCCATTTTATCCTCAAGTTGATTTTGTCCTGGTATTTATTACTACAACAGAAAACAAACTAGAATAATACTGAATTAAAGGCTGAAAGGGTAATATTTTATGAATCTTGAATTTGCCTGGTTTTATTCATTAGTTTACTACTGCCCTATGGGAGAAAATAAGCTTCTTAAAAATGTAGACCATCTTCAACCCAGTCTGAGTAATTATTACTTACTACAAATAAGACACAGAGGTTGTCCACTGTGGGTTTATGCAGATCCTCCATCAGAGGAAGTGGGGGATAGAAAGGACCTACAGGAAGTCAAATTGTAGGACTATAGCCACCCAGAGGTCCAGTTTAGACAAAGTTTGAGTCTTGTTAAGATATTTTGTATGGATACGTGTGTGTGTGTGTGTGTGTGTGTGTGTGTGTCTCTGTGTGTCTGTGTTTGTGTGTACGATTGCATGATATTTTGTGCAATATATATATATATATATATATATATATATATATTGTGTGTATCTGATATGTGTTTGTGCACATGTCTATCTGTGATGCATATGTGTGTTTCTATGATGTGTGTATATGTTTATGTGGGTTTGTGGCTATGTAAATGTGTACAATGTGTTTATGAATATATGTAAAATCCATGTATGTGTGTTAATTATTAGTGTGTATGTATTATGTGCTCATGTTCATGTATGTGATATATCCATGTACATATTTTGATGCGTTCTTATGTATATGGTAGTCTTCATGCATGTGTTTTTATAAATATGTGTCTTTGTGAAGCATCATTATACATGTGCATGACGATATACAGGAGTCATCCCAGAAGTCTACTGCCAGCTGGGACAATCAAGAGAGATTACCCAAGCCACAAATCTCCACTAGCTAGTTCCCCCAGCAAGCTCTGCCCCTGTAAAGTCGTCCCCGTCTCTGGAGACAAAATTCTATCTCTAACCCTGGAGACTTTTTGCCAAAAAGGACAGCCAGAAATCTGAATCCATCAGGGATTACCAGTTCTTCTTGCATCACTTGAGGCCTGCTACAACTGGGTCATGGATGTTTATCTGAAATCTCAGAGGCCTGCTGCCTTCCAGGACTACATGCTCTACCCACAGCCCCAGAGTACTGATGCCATTAGCAACTACAGGTCTTCCAACACTATGGACAACCAGATGGCTAAAGGTCAGTATAAGAACAAAATCAACAAATGTCAGGGCAATGTGACACCAAAAAGACACTGCTATCCTACATAGCCAGGTCCTTAATAGCCTGCCATACTTGAAAAGCAGGGAAGTGAGACCTTAAATCTAATCTTATGGTGATGATAGAGGCTTTAAACTTTGATCAATATGGCACGCTTTTGTATTTCTCAGGTTTCAATAAATATTCTGTCATGCAGAAATACTAACTGCTGTAAAAAGTTGACAAAACAAACAAAAAAATAAAAATAAAAATAAACAAACAACCTAAAAAAAACAAGAAACATACCCCAATCTATCTTTGTTAGATAGACATTCCCTCAGTAAATGACTAGAAAAGCTTTTTCCAAACTAATTTAACCAGGAAACAAGTTGGAATGGCCATTCTAATATACAATTAGAACTTCAAGTAAATAAAATAAAAACTTATGGGGAAGAACACTTCATGTTCATCAAAGAAAAAAATCCACCAAAATGACATCTTAAATCTGAACAGCTATGCCACAAATTAAAAGATAACCATATCCATAAAAGGAACATTTCTGGAGCTTGATTTTACATGGAATATCACACATTTAAAATGAGTGAATTTAAGAAGCAGATCTCACCAATAGACAGGTCATCAAGACATAATCTAAACATAGAAATAATGAAAGTAAGTAATGTTATGAATCAAATGAACCTAAGAGAAATCTATGAAACATTTCACCAAACACAAAAGAATATTCCTTTTTCTTAGCACATCATAAATCGTTCTCCAAAATTTACAATATAGTTGGTCACAAAGAAAATCCTAATAGATGCAAAAAAGTGAAATAATTTCTTGTATCCTATCAAACCTCATTGATTAAAGTTGAAATTCAATAATAATAATTAAAAAAAAAAACAGAAAGCCTACACACTCATGGAAATTGAACAACTCTCTACTCAACAATTCCTGCTTCAAGGAAGAAACAAAGTAGTAAACTACAAAAATAAAGTTACAGAAAACCAACCTTATGGGGCACAATGAAAGCAACAATAGAGGGGAATTCATAGTACTAAGTGCCTTCATAAAGAAATTGGAATGTTCTCCTACTAGTAATCTAAAAGTACTATTTAAATCTCTAGGAACGAAAAGAAGCAAACAACACATAGAGAAGTAGAAACAGGATATAATAAAACTCAGGAATGAAATTAATCAATCAATTAGAATGAAAAGAAACAATACAAACATTCAGTGAAATCAAGGGCTAGTTCTTTGAAAAAATTAACAAAATAGCAAATCTGTAGCCAAACTAAGGCTAAGAGAAACAATATCCAAATTTTTAAAATTAGAAATGAATAGGTAGACATAACAACAGACACTGAGGAAATTCAAAGGTTCATTAGGTCTTCCTTCAAAAGCATGTATCCCACAAAATTAGAGAGTCTAAATGATATAGATTATTTCGTGGACAGATATCACTTAAGTCAGGACCAATTAAACTATATAAATAATGCTACCTTAATACCTAAGGAAATAAAAGAACTCATTAAAAGACTATCAGCACCCTCCCCTTCAAAAAGCCCAGGACCTGATAGTTTTAGTACAGAATTCTCCCAGACATTCAAAGAATTGATGATACCAATAATCCTCAAATGAGTCCACACAATAGAAACAGAAGGGACACTGTCAAATTCATTCTATTCACCTTGACACTTTGATACCTAAAACACATAGACTCAACAACAACAACAACAACAACAACAACAACAACAACAACAACACACATACACTGGGAGAGAGAGACAGAGACAGAATCAGAGACAGAGAGAAACAGAGAGAGAATTTCAGATTATTTTCCTTTGTAAACATTGATGCAAAAATTAAATCTAAGAACTCATCAAAGACTTTATCTACCATTATCAAGTAGATTTTAATCCGTGGATGCAGGGGTGGTTCAATATACAAAAACACACCATATAAACAAATGTAATCCACCATATAAACAAACTAAAAGAAGAAAAAACACACATGATATCTCATTATATGCAGGAAAATGTTGGGGTACATCTCCTGCGGTCCACTCACAAAATGGACTGGGTTCCCCAGGAGGCGAACTGGGGCTGAAATGAGACTAGGTGGGAGAGAAATAAAGACTCTAAGTCGGTTCCCTGATCAAAGCACCTCTGATTTTACTTAGGAATCTTTTTGGGTTACAAGAGGGTAGGCCCTGCCCACAGTCAGTTCTGAGCAGGCGCCTGGGTTCAGTTGGCAGACTCCAGGATGCAGCCTGAAATCTCAAACATTGTGGAATGTCTCAGCTGGAAGCAGGATCTGAGTGAGGCAAAGTCCCCTGTACTGTGGAATGCCAAGGCAGGAAGCAGGATATGGTTGAGGCAGGGCAGACAGGTAGCAGGATTCTGAAGAAGTGCAGATGTGGCTAGCGCAACAAAAGAAGCCAGCCTTAGCTGGAGAATGTAGCTTCCTATAGCATGCCTTCAGAGGTAGCAGGTCTGTTCTCAGCCTGAAGCAGCTGAGGGAGGGGCCTACAGGGAAACATTTGATAAAATCCAACTCCCTTTGCAAAGTCCAAACCTAAATACAATAAAGACAATAAACAGCAGCTCTACAATTGCAAACGTCAAGTTAAATGGAGAGAATCTTAAAGCAGTTCCACTAAAATGATGGGCAAGACAAGGCTGTCCACTATCTCCCTATCTCTTCATTATATTGCTTGAAGTCCTAGCTAGAGCAAGAAGAAAACCAAAAGAGATCAAGTGAGTACAAATTGGAAATGAAGAAATCAGCATATTGCTATTTTCAGATATAAGTGACCCAAAATTCTAACAGAGAACACTTATAGCTGATAAAGAACATAATCAAAGCGGCTAGATACAAAATTAACTTAAAAAAAATCAATTGCTTTTTTTTGTATAAACAATGAACAGACTGAGAATGGAAGTAGGAAAACAACCTTCACAACAGCCATAAATAATATAAAACATCTTGCTGTAACTGTAGTCAAGAAAGTGAAAAACCTGGATTACAAGAGCTTCAAGTTTCTGAAGAAAAATAATTGATAAAGATATTAGAAAATTGGAGGATCTCCCATGACCAGGGATTGGAGGGTTAAAATAATGAAAATGCCCATCTTAACTAAAACAATCCACAGATTCCGTGCACTTCTGATCAAAATTCCAACACAATTCTTTAAAGACATTGAAAGAACAATATTTATTTTCATATATAAAGAAAAATGAGAAACCCAGGGTAGCAAAAACAACCAGAACAATTAAAGAACTTCTAGAGTCACCAGCCTGTCTTCAAGATGTACAGAACAATAATCATTAAACACTATGCGATATTGTTAAAAAAAAAAAAAAAAAAAGAGCCAAAAAACAGACAGATTGATCTATGGAAAGCCCAGGTGTTTCCATTCTCAGTCTGTTCATTGCATATATATATATATATATATATATATATATATATATATATATATATATTATAAATATATATAATATATTTATTATATATATATATATATATATATAGAGAGAGAGAGAGAGAGAGAGGGAGAGAGAGAGAGAGAGGCAATTGATTATTGATTTTTTAAGTTAATTTTGTATCTAGCTGCTTTGATTATGTTCTTTATTAGCTACCTACAAACATCTGGAAAGTTTACAATGAAGCCTAAACCGTACAATGGAGAAAGAAAACATCTTCATCAAGTGATGCTGGTCTAGGTTAATGTATGAATGTAGAATAAAGTATATAGATCTTTATTGTCACCCTGGACAATACTCAAATGGAAATTGATCAAAAACCTCAACTTAAAACCTAATTCACTCTACTTGGTACAGGAGACAATTTACTGAATAGAACACTGAAAGATCAGCAATTAATAAATGGGACTTCTTGAAATTGAAAAGATTCTGTAGGGTAAAGGACACCATTAATCGAACAAAATAGCATCCTCCAGAATGGGAAAAGAACTTTACCTCTCCTACATCTGACAAAGTCTAATATCCAAAATACATAAAGAAACTACATACTAAATCTAAGGCTGGCTTCACAGCGTGAAGCCTTAAAGTTGTAGTGAAAATTGTTTCAAAGTAAATAAGAGAGAACTGAAGAGATGGCTCAGTGGCTAAGAGAAGTGGTTGTTCTTCCAGAGGAACAAGATATGAGTCTCAGTACCCATGTGGCAGCTCACAAATATCTGTAAAGCCAAGTGATCCTCTGGTCTCCACAGAGACTAGGCACACAGGAAGTTGGACCAAACTAACCTAAAAATACAATTCAAAATTTGGTACAAAGCCAAACAGAGAATTATTAACGGAGGATCTCTAATGGCAAAGAATCAGTTAAAGAAATATCCCATGGACTACTCATCAGGGAAATGCAATTCAAAAAGTCTCCAAGATTCCAATTTATATCAATTAGAATGTCTAAGATAAAAAATTGAAGGGACAGTACATGTTGACATGGCTGTGGAAGAAAAGGAACACTCCTCCATTGCTGGTGGGACTGCAAACTTGTACAGTCACTCTGAAAATCAACTTGAGAGTTTCTAAGAAAACTAGGAATAGTTCTACCTCAATACTAAGCTATTACACACCTAGGTATATACACAAAGATCCTCGACTAATTCACAGCAACATTTTTTCAACTATATTCATAGCAGCTTCAGTGTTAATAGCCAGACACTGGAAACATCACTGATGTTCCCCAACTGAAGAATGAATAAACAAATAAACAAAAAAACAACAACAAAAAAACCATGAATCACTTACACAATGGAATACTACCTAGCTGTTATTGTCACAGAAATCATGAAATATGTAGACAAATGGATAGAACTACAAAATTTTATCCTGAGTGAGGTAACTCAGACACAAAGTATGGTATGTACTTATTTATAAGTGGATATTAGTCATAAAGTACAGACAAGTAGAAAGCAAGAAGGATGCTTGAATCTCTCTCAGAAAGGAAAATAAAATAATTCTCAGAAATGAAGGGAAGGAGGGAACAGGGTGGAAGAGAGGATGGGGAGGGACACAGGACACTGGGAGAGGTATCTTGTATAGGGAGAACTGGAAAGAGAGAAATTGGATGTTGGTGTGAGATGGGTATAAACTCTACTCTGGGACAGAGATCAAGAACCTGGGATGAAGGAGTCTCAAAGGAGTCTATGTTAGTGACTCTCAGACTTGTAGCAATGGGAGATGTTTAGCCTGAAGTGGTCACCTCCTGTAGCCAAGTAGGAATCATTGTTGAGGAAGAAGTACACTTACCCATCTACAAAGTCTTGGACACAAAATGTGTCCTTCCTACAAGATGTTAGCAGTTAAGAAAATACCCCACAGACATGATCACTGGCAAGTCTGATCTAGGCAATCCCTCAATTAGTACTTTCTTCAAAGAAGAATAGAAGCTATATCAAGTTGACAATCAAAGCTAACTATGACAACATATGGTGGCAAAACCATTAACACTAGCACTTCAGAGTCAGAATAACAGAGATCTCCATGAATGTCAGACCATCCAAGTTTATCTAACAAGATTTTGTCTAAGAAACACAACAACAGAAACTAAACTAAATAGGATACCTTTCAGAGTGTCTCCAACATATACCTTTATTTGCTCATTCATAAATGAGTCACTATTTCCTTGGAAACAAATACTGTATATAGCTCATTCCTTTCACCTCTACCAGTATTTATGTAGAACAGAGGAGTGGGTATTATTTTTAAAACCCTCTTTGGTAGGCAGGATGGCACAGTTAGTAGAGAACTTGCATTCTTTCTTCCACATGCCATATGAAGTAGGCAAGTACAAGAACATACCTAAATTCCCAGCTCTGGCAGTACAGAGTGAAAGATCTCAAGAACTTACTGGCTAGCCAGTCTAGTGAAATCTCAGAGTTCAATCTCCAAAGATACTTTTTCAAAACATAAGGTAGAGGGCAACAGAAGAAAGTCACATGACACTGAACTTTGCTTTCCAAATGCATGCACATACATATGCACTCACACCAATACATGTACACACACATATGTGTATGTATATACACATATATGTATGCAAACACACACACACACACACACACACACACACACACACACATTCTTGTACACAAAGTCCTTTTTGATAGATTAATAAATACCTCCTACACTAGACATTGCCTGCATGGTATCCTAGGAAGAAATCATGGTTTCTAATAATTTGTAACCTATAAAAATTCAATTTCTTTAGTGGTGCTTATCAAAGCTGGAGGGTTTCTGAAATGTGTTTCATTATCTGATGGCTGTGGGTATGAATGACATTTCCCTGCCTCCCATAAGTTTTCTGGATGTGCAATTTATTTGGATTTCCTTATTAACCTGTATTTTTCTCACATACCAAGCTACACTCCAATCTCTGCAGAGTCTCTCTTTTCTTCCTATATGAATCAAGCTGAGCATAGTCATTCTGTTGTCAAATTTTCCTGACAGATAGATTTGCTACAACATATGAAAACACTAAATAAGCAGTCCCCATCTAGTTTTTATGGCTGACATTCATTCCCAGAAAACACCAAATGTTATCTGAAGATGAAAGCATATATATTATTTCCTGCAGATTTCATTTGGCTGTAAATCATGAAGTACATTTCCATTGTAAGTTATTTTTTTAAAGATAAGTCAGACCATATATATATATATATATATATATATATATATATATTCTCTAAATTCCTTAGGAGGGGTTACAACAAACTTTGATTCTCACAAGAACTAAAGAGAAATTGATTGGCTGTGGTCAATATTATAGAAGGATTAAAACGATCTACAAAATATTTACTGTGGATACACACACACACACACACACACACACACACACACACAGATAGATAGATAGATAGACATCTATGTACATATAAACATATGTAAATGTTTATAACCAAGAGGTCAAAGACAGAGTACTCAATTATAGATGCTTTTTTTTTCCCATCACCCTCAAATTTTCACTTTTTTCCATGTTCCAAGGTCATCCTCAGAGGGCAGAGCTCTTGTACCTAAAATGATCTAGCAGCAGCTGTCAACGGCAAACAATCCTGCTGTAGGAAAATAACAACAAGAAACAAGGCAAACAGAAAAGCTTATGGGCTAAAAGGTAAAGAAAATGGCATTGCCAAGGTAATGGATGACTCTGGAAAGAATTGTGTGAAGTGATATTAACCAGACCCAGAAAGGTAGAAATCAACTGTTCTCTCTCACACCCATATTCCAACTTTTAATGTTTGTATATATATATATAGCTAAGGGGTAAAATAATTTATATAATGTATGAGTCTAGATTAACAAAAGTGCCTCACAAAGAGTTGAAGAAAGGGAATGAAAAATATAACTATATAACCAAAGTGGAAGGAGACTACTATAGAGGAATAGCACATGTCAGGAAATGGGAACAAGGAAGAAGGAGGAAAAAAAAAAAAAAAAAAAAAGTTTAAAATGTAGTAATGAAACCTAGTTTTCTGTGTGTTAATGAAAATAAACAATTTAAAAGAAAGATATATAAAGTAGACATCTCAGTGGCTAAGAGTGCTTGCTGCATAAGAATGAGGACCAAAGTTCAAATCTCTAATACTCATGCAAAAAGCCAGGCACCGTCATATGCTAAAATGGAAATTGTGCCCATATGAAGCAGAGCAGGAACAGAGACAGAAGAATCCCTGGAACTTAATGGCTGAAAGTATAGCCCTGTGGGCCTGAGTACCAGAGGTTTTCCATGGAGATCTCTGTCCAGGCCAGGTACAAGGGTTCCAGCAAAGAGAAGAGAGTGAAGGCAGGAAGAGGAAGTCTCTGCCATGCCTTCAGGTCACTCCATAGCACCAAGCTTTGCTTTGAACTGAGTTAGGTCGGGCTGGGCTGACTATCCAGTGAAGAGTGTGGCAGGACCTCAGGTAGCTCTTCAGGAGAGAATATTTCTTCCCAAGTGTTACATACCCATACAGCTCTTGGAACAAAAGACTCAGACAAAGTCTCACTCTCCTTTAATTCCCTGGATAGACTTATATTCAGTTCTGGGGGTGGTTCCGAGTATGACAACAGGTACCAACAATTGGCTTGGACTGAGAGTTTTGGGGAAAACCTTATTTGCATGTGGGAAGGCTTGGTGCTGTACCTACTAATCTGCCTCTCCTGTGGGGGATATAGGGGCTGTAATGTTGACAGGAGCCAGGGGTCCAGGAGACATGATTGAATGCCTTCCTCCCATGTAGGTGGAAATTACCACCCACGGGGTCCCATCGGGATTCAAGATCTAAACTCAACTGGAGACCAGGCTCTCTGTGCCTAGCCTTTTTCCCTACTAAGCCTTGGGTTCTTATTCCCTGTTTTGAAGGAATTAAAATTAGAGAACAGAACATGTGATATCCATGTTGGCCTCCAGCCACATATGTGAAGGTGCACAGACAAGGATACACCAAGTGTATATATACCACAAAAATAGAGGAATAGAGACTACAGAGAGATATACTAACAGTGAAAATTACTCTGATGTATTACTTTATTTAATCTTTATTCATGAATACAAGGCAGAGAGTCTGCTTAGTATTAACTACTATATAAATGAAGGAGCATGGACTTAGAATTTACTTAAGTAGAAACCTGAAAAATGTTGGAATTTCTGTTATGATGGAGGACCAGAACAGATAAGTAAAATCAAAGTATTTCCCTCTTCATAATTCCACTGGAATTAAGAAAAAACAGGTAGGAGGAAATGAAGATGGGGATTTTAATTGAGAAAGGATGAGAAAGATCAAAACAGAAGGAGACTGATGGAGGAAGGACCAATAATACTAAGGCTAATTGAAAAAACTTCAAGTAATCACATTATATATGATTACTTTTATATTTTATATTCACATATATTTATACAGCTTTAGTGAAGCTATGCTGTGTAGACTGACAATGTTCCTCGCAAAATTCAGAGACTTTTGAACAACAACAACAACAACCAAACAAAAAAACAAACAAGGATCTGGCATGAAAAATTCATACTTATTAGTTAGCATGATCAGAGTTTTTTCCTCTTAGAGGTTGAATGTATGTCTTTGTTGCAGAAGGCACACATACTTGTGATAGTATTCTAGATATTTGGATTTGGATATTTGAGCTGAATCTAACATGAAAACTGCCTTCTTGTAATCTAGTTTTCTTGAGAACAGATGGTACTCGGCAAGAGTCCTAGCCAGGAATGAGGCCCATGAACCACAATCATGACTATCATGTCAAGATAGTCCTAAGGGTACAATAGTGGCACTCAGAACCTGGTGCTAACTAATTGGATGTAAGACATGCTCAGTAGGAAGTAAAACATAGTATGGTTCTGCAACTCTTACCAGCTACCCAGAGGTAGTAAAGTCATAGATCTTAGAAGAGAAACTTTTACCACCATTTTACTAGGCCAGCAACATTGCTAAGTGCTTTCTAAAACTTATTCTTAGGCCCATGGCCAAATATTGGTGTTAATCCACATCAGAGAAGCACCCCACTTCAGCAAACAGAAACTATTAAAAAAAAATGTCTTGAGTAAACAGATAAATAGATTGAGGGAAGAACACTGGCCCAAACAAATATATCTATAACACAGTTCCTGATCCTGAGATTCAGTGAACATCTTGTAAGATGGAACAGAAAGACTATAAGAGTCAGTGTACCAGGATGTCTGCTGTGTGTCTTACAGATGAGGGGGAAGCTATACTCATGGTACTTCAACAATAAGTTCAGTGACTCTTCATAGCAAAGAGAAGAAAAGAATGCCCCTAGATTGACATAATCCCATGCAACCTATCAGATCACCATGGACTAAGGTTGTTCTTAAATTACAAAATAAACAACAGAAAACACGCAAAAAAAGGAGGGAGGGATAAATAACTTTATACTCAGTGATAACTTGGTCATGGAAGAAATAAAGACAGAAATTAAAGAATTTTTAGAATTTAATGAAAATGAAAACACATCATACCAAAACTTATAGGACACAATGAAAGCAGTGTTAAGTAGAAAACTCATAGCTCTAAGCGCCTCCCAAAAGAAACTGGAGAGAGCTTACACAAGCAGCTTGAAAGGACACTTGAAACCTCTATACCAAAAGGAAGAAAATTCACTCAGAGGAGTAAATACCAGGAAATAATCAGACCCAGGACTGAAATCAACCAAATAGAAACAAAAAGAACTATACAAAGAATTCACAAAACCAGGAGTTGGTTCTTTGAGAAAATCAACAAGATAGATAAAACTTTAGCGAGACTAACACCGGGGCACAGAAATGGTATCCAAATTAATAAAATCAGAAAGGAAAAGGGAGACATAATAAAGGAAACCATGGAAATTGAAAAAAAAAAAACCAAAACAAACAAAAAACCTCAGCTACTACTACAAAAGCCTATACTCAACTAAATTGAAAAATCTGATGAAGTTGACAATTTTCTAGACAGATACCAGGTGCCAAAGTTAAAACAGGATCAGATAAACCATCTAAACAGTCTCATAACCCCTAAATAAATAGAAGCAATCATTAGTAGTCTTTCAACCAAAAAAAGTCCAGGAACAGATAGATGGGTTTAGTGGAGAATTTTATTGAATTTTTTTTCCAAGACAGGGTTTCTCTGTGTAGCCCTGGTTGTCCTGGAACTCACTTTGTAGACCAGGCTGGTCTTAAACTCAGAAATCCGCCTGCCTCTGCCTCCCGAGTGCTGGGATTAAAGGCGTGTGCCACCAGGCCTGGCCTCTATCGAACTTTTAAAGAAGACCTAATACCAATACTCTTGAAACTATTACACAAAAGAGAAACAGAAGTATACTACCCATTTCATTCTATGAAGCCACAATTACACTTATACCCAAACCAAAGACCAAACAAAGAAGGAGAACTTCAGACCCATCTCTCTTATGAACATTGATGCAAAAATACTCTATAAAATTCTTGCAAACTGGATCCAAGAACTAATCAAAATGATCATTCACCATGACCAAGTATGCTTCATCCCAGGGATTGTTCAATATATGGAAATTCATCAACATAGTCCACTACATAAAACAACTTAAAAAAAAAAAACACATGAACATTTAATTAGATGCTGAAAAATCATTTTTCACAATTCAACATCCCTTCATGTTAAAAATCTTGGAAAGATCAGGAATTCAAGGCCCATACCTAAACATAATAAAATCAATATACAGCAAACCAGTAGTCAACATCAAACTAAATGGAGAGAAACTTGAAGCAATGACACTAAAATCAGGGGCTAGACAAGCCTGCCCATACTCTCCCTATCTATTTAACATAGTACTTGAACTTCTAGCTAGGGCAATTAGAAAACAAAAGGAGGTCAAATTGATACAAATTAGAAAGGAAAAAGTCAAAATATCAATATTTTTAGATGATATGTTCATATGTTTAAGTGGCCCCAAAAATTCCACCAGAGTACTCCTAAAGCTGATAAACAACTTCAGCAAAATGTCTGGATATAAAATTAACACAAACAAATTATTAGCCTTATTCTACTCAAAGGATAAACTGGCTGATAAAGAAGTTAGGGAAATGACACCCTTCAGAATAGTCACAAATAATATAAAATACTTTGGTGTGATTCTAACCAAGCAAGCAAAAGATCTATATGCCAAGAACTTCAAGTCTCTGAATAAAGAAATTGAAGAAGATCTCAGAACATGGAAAGATCTCCCATGCTCATGGATTATCAGGATTACTATAGTAAACATGGCCATCTTGCTGAAAGCAATCTACAGATTTAGTGCAATCACCATCAAAATTCCAAATCAATTCTTAATAGAGTTAGAAATAGCAATTTGCAAATTCATTTGGAATAATAAAAAACCCAGGATAGTGAAATCTATTCTCTATGATAAAAGAACTTCTGGGGGAATCACCATCCCTAACCCCAAGCTGAATTACAGAAAAATGGTGTTAAAAACTGCAGGGTACTGAGACAGGTAGGAAGATCAATGGAATAGAATTGAAAAATCCAGAAATGAACCCACACACCTATGTTCACTTGATTTTTGACAACCAAGCTAAAACCATCCAGTAGAAAAAAGACAGCATTTTTAACAATGATGCTTATTCAACTGGCAGTCAGCATGTAGAAAAATGCAAATCAACCCATTCTTATCCCCTTGTACAAAGCTCAAATCCAAGTGGATCAAAGACATCCACATAAACCCAGATACACTAAAACTAATGGAGGAGAAAGTGGGGAAGATCCTCAAACATATAGGCACAAGGGAAAAAAAAAATCTTGAACAGAACACAAATAGCTTGTGCTGTAAGATCAAGAACTGACAAGTTAGATCTCATAAAATTATAAGTCAAAGGACACTGTAATAAGACAAAAGGCAACCAACAGATTGGGAAAAGGTCTTTACCAATCTTACATCTGAGAGAGGGATAATATCCAGTATATACAAAGAACTCAAGTAGTTAGACTCCAGAGAACCAAATAACCCTATTATAAAATGGGGTACATAGCGAAAGAAAAGAAATTTCAACTAAGGAATATCTAAAAGGCTGAGAAGCACCTACAGAAATGTGCAACATCTTTAGTCATCAGGGAAATGCAAATAAAATCAACACTGAGATTCTATCTCATACCAGTCAGAATGGCAAAAATCAAAAACTCAGGTGACAGCAGATGCTGGAGAGAATGTGGAGAAAGAGGGATATTCCTCCATTGCTGGTGGGAATGAAAGCAGGTACAACCCCTCTCAAAATCAGTTTTGTGGTTCTTCAGAAAATAGGACATAGTATTACCTGAGGACCCAGCTATACCACTCCTGGCCATATACTCAGTAGGTGCTCCAACATGTAATAAGGACACATGCTCCACTATGTTCATAGCAGTCTTATTTATAATAACCACGAGCTAGAAAGAGTCCAGATGTCCTTCAACAAAGGAATGGATACAGAAAATATGGTACATTTACACAATGGACTACTACACAGCTATTAAAAATGATGAATTCNGGAGAGGGAGAGGGAGAGGGAGAGGGAGAGGGAGAGGGAGAGAGAAAAGAAAGGGAAAACCTCAATGATTCTTCAAATGCTATCATGATAGGATTTTGGATCTTGATTTAGATTTTTTTTTTCAGTAATCTTTTTGACATTTCTGGACAGGTCATTAAAACAAAGCCACTAGAAACCTTTTCATTTGAGGTTGTGGTTCATTATTTTGACATCCCTGAAAATTTCCAGCAGCTGTTACCATATGAAACAGTGGAGAAGAATCAGGAATGAAGCAGTGGCTATTGAAGAAGAAAGAATATAGACAATTCTATAGACTGAGAAGAATGGAGAAAGAAAAACTCTTTCACACATTCCTCATAGTGAACTGAATGGCTTCCATCCAGGTTCAGCTCCACTGGACAAAGATGGACTTGTTGGCTCTATTCTGGAAACTTCCTGGAGCCTTGTAGAATCTTCTCCTATGTCACAGGGAAGGGCAAATGGGCTCTCAGTGTCAGATTCCTAGAGTGCTCAAACAGTACATGGCAATCTAATGATATAATAAACCTTATACACAACTATCTCCTGAAGCAACTCCCAAGTAGGTACTATAAAGTGGAGATCAGAGTCACACTCACAGATATAAATCTGATAAACCTAAATGACAATGAGAAGTAAAAACCTCTTTCACTTGAACGTGACACAGATCATCAGAAGGAAAGCTTCAGGTAGCTGTGAAGATCCAGGGAATGCTAGGGAGTGCCTAATACAGGTTTCCATCTCATACTTGGCCTGGAACTTGCCTTCTCCCTTAGAAAACATTAAGATTTCAGGTGATGTCTGCTTTAACTGTGTGCCTCAACACACTGCATAAATCCCCACTAGGATTTTGTTTGTTAAAGATATCAATAACTCATCTAATACTCATCTTGCCTAAAAAGGCAGTTCACATCAGTATTCCTGCTTAACCCCAAGTCTGAGACTTTACAAAGCACAGGTTCAAATCCCAGTTTCACTATGTACTGGTTCAATGACCCTGTTAAGAATCAGCCTAATGGAGTTTTATTAAGTGCCACACCCACTCCAGTGATGTCTGAGTGGCAAGTCCAACAGCTTGGCCACAGTCCTGAGGCAAAAAGTTTCATGGAAACTTGTCTCCTGGAAAGTCACTGGTGCCCCATAACCAGATTTGTCCCTACGACAGTGTGGAGGGTCTTGCATGCTTTCTTGCACTATTTTACTGGATAAGAGCTAGAAATATCAGGGCTAGTTCAAAATAGTAAACTTAGAATTGTCATTACAGACATGAATGGCGGCCTACATTACCTAATAGTAGAAGAAGGTGGGTTGTGGTTTAAGGAAGAACTGGAGTATGGTATTATTCATAAAAGGGTTAGTAGAATGGTTAGAAGAATGGAACTTCCCTGGTACATGTTTTTCACTAGGCCCTGAGGAATAACATAATTAGGTATTTACTAAGAGACACCTGGTGGTAGTTTTAACAATAGACCAGAATTGCACCTGGACATATTAGCTCTTTTACCTGGCTCCTGTGAATAGCTGATTTTAGATAGGGAAGATCTTATCTCAGTTGTAAACACTGCCTAGTTCCTGCAGTCTGTATGTATGCATTTCTCTGTTTTGTGTCATTATGCATAAGATAACTTCAGTGTACCTTGGCCGATGTGTCCCCTAGATTTCTTGTTTGTAATAAAAGTCTGATGCTTGCTTTGAGAAATTACATTCAGATATAGCACTCTCACTATGTTATTGTCCCTTTGTCATGTTTTGCCAACTCCTTGCGCACCCGAGTACCAGGACCCTGAATTCCCCCATGGTTTGAGAGTCACTGAGTCCAGTACATGGCAGTTAAGAAGACGAAGGAGGTGGTTGGAGGCTTAGACAAGTGGTAAGAAGCACAAGGACCTGGGTTCAGTCCTTTCCTCCAAGAAGGAAGGAGATGAGCAAAAGGAAGAAGAAAATGAGGAGGAGGAGGATGGTAGAGGGCTGTTTAATTGATTGTAAAGCTTCCATCGGTTCAGACTCACAGTGTCACTCTTTAACAGAAACGTATGAGAGAGTCAGCTAAGTCCACTGTCCTGAGATGAGCATTACCTTCTCTGTGCTCTGAAAGAAGGAAGCCTATTGATTCTAATTTGAGTGATTGGAGCCCACTTCAGAGAAACTAACCTTCCTTCCTTTTGCTGCATATAAAAATACTTTCAAAAGAGTGAAAATAATATATAGATTCAGATGGTCAGAGACAGAAAGAGAGCTGTCCCTGGATTTGATTTTCTCCCAGGGACATCAATTTTAATAAACTACTCACACTTTTCAGGAAGGTGAATCACTAAAACTGCTGAGCCCACAGGGACAGCTTAGCTGCAAGGCATCCTCTCCAGGACTCTACAATGATGCATAGCCCTCCTGTGGACACTGATACATAGTCCTCCTGGGAGAAAATACTAATGGCTGCAATTCTGAATCTCAGTGGAAGGCAGAGGCGCATGAGAAGAGGAAAGAATCAGGGATGCATAGGTTGGCAGAAGGAAGGCTGCCTACTCTCACTAGCTGTAGGGATTCCCACAATCATAAATTCCATTTTCCTGGGTGTTTGTTTGTTTTGTTTCCTGTCCACAAGAAATACTAACTTTGCCAAGGGGAAGGCAAGGCAATATCTGATGATGACTCTGTGATCGAGATGATTATAGACACAGAGATGAGTCAATGTTGACCTATAGTAGAAAATTAGACTGGAGACATGTCCTTAGAAGTAGAAATAGACAATTTAAAAAGAAAGGGAAAACAGAGCTGAGAACACGAGTAAGCTAATGAGCTGGAACGTGTCCCTGAAACACGGGACCACTAAGCTCCTGGCACTTATTGGACATGCATATAGTGCCCACCTTCTCTGTGTCTGTGTAATGCATGTTTCAACACACAAGCTGTTCATCGCATGAAGACCAGGTATGAAAGGGCTTCTAGTCTTTCTCTGCCAAATGGCTTCTTTCACATTAATCTTGATGCTGTAATCCCCAGCCCTACTCTCCTGCTGCTCCTTGGCAGTCACTTTGCCAACTTCTACTCCAAGGATAACTGTCCTTCCAGGAACACTATATTCTAAAAAGAACCCGTGAAGCTCCTTTTTTACTGTTTTACTGAAGTTGTTTTACAGTTATAGTGGATCCCAAGAAACTGTATTTTCTCTACAAAACCCATGGTCAGAGAAGGAAAAGCCTTGAGGCTCCACAGCCAACTAGAAGAAAGGTTTATATGTATGCAACTTGTCAGATGACATTTTTGTTGTTGTTGTTGTTGTTGTTGTTTGTTTCTTGAGACAGGGATTCTCTGTAAAACCCTGGCTGACCTGGAACTCACTTTGTAGACCAGGCTGGCCTCAAACTCAGAGATCTGCCTGCTTCTGCCTCCCAAGTGCTAGGATTAAAGGCGTGTGCCACCACCACCCAGCTTTGTCAGATAACCTTATAGAAGACACTAGATGAAAAAAATGAGACAATGATGAAATGGACTATACTTTGACCACTACTGCATATATATATATATATATATATATATATATATATATATATTTCATGTTAATATATAAACTATATTTCATGTTAATATATGAACTTCTAGTTATATATACATATATAAACTTCATGTTAAGTCTCATAAAAGAAATAGTGACGCCCAAGGAGTCAATGGACTATTTGTTCATCTTTCCCAATGTGGACACATATAATATATCTTCTTTATCCTCTATTATTATCCTCTCCTTTATCACTATTATTGTCAGTATTCACTATTATGGACTTATTGAGGATGTGTAGGTGATTTTGACTTATTAGTGTTATCATGGCATAGGCTGAGACCCTATCAAGTCGAATGACAGATTCATCTTCCAACATCTCCCTGTCTGTGCATCTCCTTCACATACTCAATGCAATACCAGTGACTAACTATCCCCATGATAAATCATATGCCCTTTTGTGCTCCCTCAGACTATCTTACCCACTCTTTCAGGCTCTAATATGGCTGCTGGTGGCAATGGTGCTATATCTATGCTGATATTTTGGGAAAACAAAAGACAAAGTGTTTTCAGAAACTCCATCATGTTGTGCATGGCTCCTCTCCCTATGAATGAACCTCTACTTTGGACCTGAAGCACTGTTCTCCTCAGAGCCCCATCTGAGGTCATTCTCCTGGAAGCTGCATTTCCATAAACCAGTGTCTCTCATTTTTTTTTTTTTTTTTTTTTCAACTTTTATTAG